>LR812542.1:2176074-2198574 GCA_903798195.1 Danio kyathit
CTCAGTTTTTTTTACCACACTTCATTATTATTGTTCATTTATTCCTTTGCTGGAAATTAGAACGGAATTTAGAAATCGTTTTGAAACAAATCTTTGTGCTTAACAAAGCAAATTAAATATGTCGGCTAATAGATGTGTTCAGTGGAGTGAGTTTCCACCGTTAAAGTAAAGAGTAAAAGTAAAGTAAAGAGAAAGTAAAGAGGCTGAATGGAAGAGGCTCGTTCTTTATCCTCACGCTGCAGATGCTCTGTTGAACTGTTTTCTCGCTAGTCAAGCGTTCAGTTTGTCCACTTACAAAGTCTGCCATGTAAATAACAAACGCGCCATGGTGCGACGCAACTGATTCTTAAAGGGAATGTAAGACTCTGATTGGTTTAATGCACGTTATGCTCAAAACACGCCCAGAACTTATTAAGAGAATAAGCAAAACCCTGTTAGACCATGTGCTGCGGTGCAGTGTATTTTTCCATCCTTTAAATAGCAAAAGTGGATTCAGACACGCCATTAATGCTTTTGCGCCATGCGCTTTAGACTTTATGCTTAGATCGTTAAAATAGAGCCCTTAATAACTGTTGTCATAAGCATGCATAAAATCTCATTCACATTGTCATGATTATAAAGGTTTAATGACATGGTCTTTCAAACAACTCTTCAAGCATTACCAAAAATACTAAATCAGTTTTTCTCAGAAGGAAAATAATGAAAGACAAAAAGTAGTTCTCATTCCAGCTCAAATAAGGCTGAGAATCAAAACATTATATATATATTTTTTCATTATTATTATTCCACAAACTATGTCTTGAAGTGCAGCAGCTGTTTTAGTCTTTAATATCACCACACGCTCTCTTTAAAAGGCAATAATCTGAAATAGCCAAACACGAAGAGAGATTTGAAAGAAAAGCAATCAAGTCCAAATAAACACTGTAATCTTTGGAGCATCAGTTTGAGTTTAGTTCCAGCGATGCTTGTTTTTTTTATGTTCGCTCTTTGTGAAGTTTAAAGAGCTGACATGTTTTTCATCATTACAGTTTTGGTTTGGATTAATGTCACTCTTCGGCCGGGTTTAGTAAGGATAAGAGGAAGAATAATAATCAGAAATGTTTCCTGATCTTGATATTACAGTGATTTATTAAGAATCGTGTGGGACTGAAGACTGAGGTAATGATGCTTTGACTCACATGAATAAATTAGAAAATTTGCATAGATTTATTCTAAAGTTATTCTAAATTATTCTACAGTAAATTAACATATATTAAATCCATATAAAGTCTTTGTATTTATCTATTAGAATGCACTTTGTTTTTAACTTGTTCTGTATTTTATTGTGGGGCAACACAGTGGCTCAGTGGTTAGCACTGTCGCCTCACAGCAAGAAGATCGCTGGTTCGAGCCCCGGTACTCAAACCAGCAACCTTATTGCCAGTGGTGGTTCTAGTTTAAATGGTACCCTGGGCGAACCACCCCATACCATCCCCCCTCCCCTTATAATGTTAGATTAATTTTTTAACAAATATAACAATTTATTTATATTTATTATAAATAAATACAATTATTATTAATATTATTATACAATTATTATTCCAAATAGATAAAACAATTGAAAACAACTGGAGTAATATGCTAAGATCACTTAAGAAATCTTTTGCATGAATATTAATTATGACAATTCTGTAGAATACAAAAAATAAATATGTTTTATAGAATTATCTGTTGTCTTAGACCCGACTCATGGCCGAGAATTAATGTTATGAAGTCTTACCTCGCTGACTCTTTATCCCTCCTTTCTGCTTGATAGCCATGTTTAGTGAAAGTAACATCATCATCATATTATAAACTTTAGTTCTGTCGACTTGCAAAACTCGCTGCGACACCTCTGCACGAAAGGCTGTTACTCGGCTGTTACATGAGCGGCGTGTATTTTATCGGCGTGCATGCAAACAACCGGGATTCACACAGGAGCGTGTGGGAATGGTTTTCTGTGTGCATGCGTCATTGTGCTTTCACCAGAGTTGTTTCAGTTGCACATAGAACAACAAACGTGTGCAAAAGATGCCAAATGTGAATGGCCCCTAACGTCTTTATTCTGGGATACCACTTTAAATGAATACACTTGCATAAATTGTTAATACATTTTTAAATTGTATCTCAATGCTTTTACTAAGGGACGACTGCCCGTGCCGCCCCCAGCAAGATGCCGCCCTGGGCGATCGCCCATATTGCCCATGCCTAAATCAGCCACTGCTTATTGCAGTGAAGCGACAGTGCTAACCATAAAGCCATCGTGCCGCCCAAATCCCTCCATTAAATGACTAAAAAAAGTTAGATTTGTTATAAAACTTAAAGTGGAGCAATAAACAAATTTCAATCATTCCTCCGTCTCTCTTTTATTCCCCCTGACATGCTTTTAGTTCATCTTCTTAAATGTTTTTCCACAGGCGGGTGGATCAAATTGCCATTTTTTCCACTTCCACTCGCTTGTCTTTGTGAATTAATTCAAATCAAATGAGAATCCCTAATGTTTGATGATTTTTGTGTGTTATTATTATTATAAACGCATGCTAATCTTTGACTTCAGAGTTGTGGTAAATGAAAAGATCATATCTGCTCTGTCGTAGCTATTAAAATGAAAATGACGTTGAACGCAAACGGGCTCGACTGCAGGGTTAAACAGCCACGATAATAATAAAAAAAAAACAACCGAGAGGACTTTGAATATCTACAATTAAATGCAAATGTTCTCTGACAGCAAACAGGATTTGAGCAGTGTTTGTGTGATGAAAGCTGCCTGCTGAATCTGCTGAGTGAGATGAAGAGTCTGTGTGAAAGAGTTCAGGGAAAGCAGAGCTGGCTTTCAGAAACTTGTGTTTGAAACTGTCTTCATCTTGACTAGCACAGTCCTCCGATGCCGCTCAATCAAATACATAAATCATAATCATCTGCTTATATGCAAGAATGTGTGTGTGTGTGTGTGAGAGCGCAGCCACTACAGAGAAGAACAACGCATGATGATGCAGAGAGTTCTTCTGCATTTCAGCACAGTTACGACTGATGACAACAAAAAAACGTTGTGTTTGTGTGCATGTGTATGTGTGTGTACACGTATGCGTACGTGTGTCCAATGTGTGTGTGCATTTGTGTATGTGTGTGTGTGTGCTTTCGAGCATTTGTGTGTGCTTCTTTGCATCTATGTGTGTGTGCATGTGTATGTGTGTGCGCTTCTTTGCGTGTGTGCATGTGTGTGGATGTGTATACAATACGTGTGTGCATGTGTACATCTGTATGTGTGCGTGAGCATGTGTGTGTGTGTGCTCGCTTGCATGTGTGCGTGCACATTTGCATGTTGTGTGCGAATATGTGTGCATGTGTATGCATGTGTGTAAGTGCATGTATGTGTCTGCTTCTTTGCGTGTGTGTGTAGGTGTGTGTACAGTTTGTGTGTGCATGTGTACGTGTGTGCGTGTATAGGACGTGTACATGTGTGCATGTGTGTCTGTGTGTGCTCCTTTCATGTGTGTGCGTGTGTGTTTGTTACGTGTGTGTGTGTGTATGTGAGTGTGTGCATGTGTACATGTGTATGTGTGTACATGTGTGTACGTGTGTGCAAGTATGTATTTGTATGTTTGTGTGAGTTTGTGAAGATGTGTGTATTGAATGTGTGTGCATGTGTGCGTGCGTGGATGTGTATGTGTGTGCGCGCATGTGTGTGCTCATTTGCATGTGGGCGTATGTGTGTGGGTGTGTACAGTACGTCTGTCTGTGTGTGTCTGTGTGTGTGTGTGTGTGTGTGTGTGTGTGTGTGTGTCTGAGTACCTTGTATTTATCATGTTGTGGGGACCAAATGTCCCCATAAAGTAAAGCAGTACCAGTAAAGTGTAACCTTGCAGGGACATGTTTGGCTTGCAGGGACATGATCGCTTTGTGTCATTGCGTTTACAGGAAGTGATGGAGGAAGAGGACAGAATATACAGTCTGTACAGTATATAAATCATTACGTCTATGGAAAGACCCTATAAAACACACATTGTGTGTGTGTGTGTGTGTGTTGCGCCAGTATCTCTCTGTTCCCTCAGGGCTGTACAACTGAATAAATATGTCCGTTTTCATAAGCTCAGGTCTGATTTATTGAGCGAGTCAATGACATGAGCAACTTTCATTTATTAGCTCTGTGACTCTCGATCTATACACACCTGAAGGCATGTGTCTCACACACACACACACACACACACACACATAAACCACGAATACATGCACGCACACACACAAACACACACCTGGTCTGACACTGAACCACACACAGTAACTCTCAGGAGTTTGTTCCTCATTTAATATTGTCTCTGGGTAAAGATAAACAGGAGGTTTAGTTCAGGGGGAACAGGGAGATCTGAGTCAGAAACTCAGGGCTGTGAGACAAAATAACCTGAGAAAAATGATGCATAATAGTGCTTGAGCTGAAGTCTATTAGCAGAAACAGCATTAGAATTTGTGTATGACTATCAACACTGAGCCGGCCCTATTATTTATTATAAAAGGTCATATTTTGGCTTTGGGGGTCTCCAACAACAGGCTGATCTGCATGCAAGCTCAAAAACACTTTCATATATATTATAATATGCATTTATTTTTACCTAATTATCCCAGTGACTCCCATATGATTCGTTTAGCGATTCATTTGCTCCCAAACCCCTCCTTATTGTGATGCTAATCTGCTGTGATCTAATGACCCAGTCTGTTGTGATTGGTCGACTGCGTTCAGCGCGAGACAGAGAGAAACGCCCACCACGGTCATGAAGCAGCACAGAGTATATGCGTGAGCCCAATGCAGAATGCAATAAAGCAATGCAGATAAACACCAGCATATTACTCTACTCTTAATACAACGCAATCTCACGGCAATTCGTAACTTTTTGATTTAGTGGCTAATTCGTATGAATTCCTACGATCTAATTCATACAAATTAGTATGATTTGCTCATCACCCAATGATGGTTGGGGTTAGGGGTGGGGTTAGGTGCCACGCCTACTTTTTAAAAGCATTTTCATGCGACTGTACTCATACGAATTCGTACGAATTAGCCACTAAACTGACAAAACGTAAACTACTTACGTTTCCTCGTGAGATCAGGCTGCTTAACCCTAACCCCAAGTAATAACAACACACATTCAGTATTAATCCACACAGTGGCAAAAGGTATTTTGAAAACTGATTGTGCTGTGCTTGTGAGGAAGAGCTGATGGTGGCCATAGCAAAGACAAACAGCAGAGGATCGCGAGTTCAGAAACGCATTTAAAATCGCATTGCATTGTTTTCAACATGGTCGAAATATGTGAATTACCCATATAATAACCTAAGAGATCTAGAATAGAAAAGTGATTACAAGCCGTGCGGAGCGATTACAAGTTACAACACACAATTAAACACATATATTTGCAAACTACACAAAACGAGGCAACAATTTTGATCACACTTACATGTTATGATCTGGAGCAAAAAGAAAATGGTCCATATGAACTGCAACAGTTACTGACAAAGTCCCTGTCGAAGTCTGACAAGGCACCATACATAATAGTCTCAGCAAACAGCCAGGGACTCCCCCGTTGCCACATAAGTTATTATATCAAAAATCTGAAAAATGACAGGAGCAAACAGCACACGATTGGCTATACTGTGGTATTGTTGTGAAAATGAACTTTATCCCTTTATTCCCCACAGATCTGAGTGGCCTGTTTCGTTAAAAAATCTATCGTTTTAAACACGGTGCACTTTCAGATTTAACCCTCAGCTGGATGTGTTCATTCACTTATAGCTGTGTTACACACTGCATGAAGCTCATTTTCAAAAACCCATAATAGGGGCTTTTTAAAGGGACAGTTCACTCAAAGTTTTACATTTACCCAAGAGTTTAACCTGTTTGAGTTTCTTTCTTTAGTTAGAAGATATTTCTGTGGAAAATTAAATGGAAACTGGCTTTTCTTTTGTGTTCAACAGAAAACAGAAAGGTTTGGAGCCACTTGAGGGTGAGCGAATGTTCATTTTTAATCTCTTGAACATTGATATAGTGTGGGAGGCTTTCAGACTTCAATTACGAACGATAAAATGACTTTACAAACTTCATACACTAGACAATTGAGTGCATAAGAACACAATGAATAAGTGAACACTTATAGTGCGTCGTTTGGGACACAACTTTACTTTTCATTCTTGATTGAACTGTGCATTTAATTCTCCCTTGTTTTTGTTATAGCAGAGAGAAGTGAGAATTACTTTTTGCCACATTTGCACTGATCTACAGAAGGAAAGGGATGCAGGTCACAGAACAGCTTGGCAGTGCCCAATCTGTGGCCGCTCTGATTGGCACAGGTCTGGCTGTGACTCCTGGGTGCCCAGGCACTGCTGGAGAACAGGTTCAAAGAACCAGATGTCACAAGAGGAAAAAACCTAGTCTAATTTATGCACAGAGACAAATATTACTTTCCCCATCCAGTTTAATCCTTCTGCATCTTTTCTCACACCTCTATAAATAACCTGTTAAACATGTGCAGCACGTTTTCCAGCACCAGCTCCTTCATTGTTCCCATCACGCTCCAATGATCACAGTATGTCTCTGCCGACGCATTGTGCTAAATCGAAAATACTTTGAAAATGCTAAATCTTTTAAAATAACCAAACAAAATGTGAAATGTTCAACTTGCCAATAACAACTAGTGTGTGTGCGGTGAAAAAGTGACGACCACAACATTCAAAACTAATAAATAAAACAAACAAAACAAAACAAAAAACAAGAGACAAAACTAAATAAAAAACATAAGACAAAACACAACGAGACAAAACAAAAAAAACATGAGACAAGACAAAACATGAGACAAAACAAAATAAAAAACACAAGACAAAACAAAACGAGACAAAACAAAAAAAACATGAGACAAGACAAAACATGAGACAAAACAAAACATTAGACAAAAACATAAGACAAAACAAAACCAAAAGCAAAAGACAAAACAATACAAGACATAACAAAACATGAGACAAAACAAAAAACATGAGCCAAGACAAAACATGAGAAAAAACATGAGACAAAAAGCACGAGACAAAACAAAACAAAAAACACAAGACAAAACAAAACAAAAAACATGAGCCAAGACAAAACATGAGAAAAAACATGAGACAAAAAGCACGAGACAAAACAAAACAAAAAACACAAGACAAAACAAAACAAAAAACATGAGCCAAGACAAAACATGAGAAAAAACAAAACAAAAAGAACATGAGACAAGACAAAACTAAACTAGACAAAACAAAAAACAAGAGATAAAACAAAACAAAAAAACTAAACTAAACTACACGTGTAAAAAAAAACAGGAGACAAAACAAAACAAAAAAGAGACAAAACAAAACCAAAAACACAAGAAAAAAAACAATACAAGACAAAACAAAACATGACAAAACAAAATAAAACAAAATTTATGACAAAACAATACATGAGACAAGACTAAACAAAAACACGAGATAAAACAAAACAAAAAACATGAAACAACAAAATGAGACAAAACAGAAAATACAAGACTAAACAAAACGAGACAAAACAAAATATAAGATTAAAAACATGACAAAACAAAACCAAAAACACAACACAAAAAAAACATGAGACAAAACAAAATGGAAAAACATGAGACGAAACAAAACAAAAAACATGAGACAATTCAAAACGAGAGAAAACAAACATGATACAAAACAAATCAAAACCAAACTAAACCAAAACATGAGACAAATAAATAGCTGTTTTAAAAAGCTAGCTTATTTTATGAAACAAATATTACTTTCCCAGCCCCTGCTTTTTTTTTTTTTACCCAGTTTTATCATACAGCATCTCCTCACACCTCTATAAATAACACACTGAAGATGTGCAGCGTGTTTTCCAGCACCAGCCCCTTCATTGTTCCCATCATGCTCCGCTGATCACATTATGTCTCCGCCGACACGTCGTGCTAAATCGAGGGACTGGAGCTCCTGCCATAAAGACGAAGAGCAAAAAAAAAAAAAAAAAAAAACGCCACCTCCCGCGGGACTCAACCCTTACATGTTCGTCTAACGAGGAAATCCAAACATAACCAACCTCATTAATTCCTCCTATCAAAAGCAGCTCGCCTGCCGAATGCAGGTGCTGTGGAGTCTGCAGCAAGATCAAAAACCAGCTCGGCTCTGATTGATAGCGAACACTAGAGGAACGCCGGAGACTACAGGAGACACTGGCACACTGATGAAAGAAGTATGAGAGGAGACACCATCATATCAACAGTGCCAGATCAACAGATGCATGCTGGGAGTCAGGTGCTCATGAATAGATGCTTGGCTTGACAAAGAAAAAGAGGCATATTGGAAGACTGAGGTGAAGCATAAATATGCAAGATGGCAATTTGAGAGATCTCCAGATAGAGTGGCTGGGTGGTCGCTGGATGACAATACATACTCAAAGGAACAAACGATTTTCGAGTTATTGTTGAATTCTGAAACAACTGTATAATGTATAACCTCATGCGAACATCATAATATGTATGCATATGTATTTATTTAGGAATATTTATGGATAAATTACCCATGATTTAAAAAAACATGACAAAAAAACCTTTGAAAATAAAAATAAAAAGCTGTATGGAGGAAAAAAAGTCTAAAATGAAACAAGATGAAAAACAAAACAAGACGAAACAAAGCAAAACAAAACAAGATTAAACAAAACAAAATTAAAACAAAACTAAATTAAAACTAAACAAAACAAGATGAAACAAAATAAAACAAGACAGAACAAGACAAAATGAAACAAAACAAGATTAAACAAAACAACAAAACAAAACAAGATGAAACAAGACAAAACAAGATGAAAAACAAAACAAAACAAGATGAAACGAGACAAAACAAGATGAAAACTAATCAAAACAAAAAGATGAAACAAGACATAAAACAAAACAAGGTGAAACTAAGTAAAACGAAACTAAACAAGATTAAACAAAAAAATTAAAAAAGATGAAACAACATGAAAAGATGTAATAAAACAAGATTAAACAAAACAAAACCAAACAAAATAAAATTAAACTAAACAAAAGAAGACAAAACAAGATGAAACATGACGAAACAAGATGAAACAAGACGAAAACAAGATAAAACAAAACAAAACAAGATGAAACAAAATGACAACAAAACAAAACGAACCAAAGCAAAACGAAACAAAACAAGATTAAACACAACAAAACAAGATGAAACAATAAAAAAACAAAAGACAAAACAACAAAAACAAAACAAAACAAAGTAAAACAAGACAAAACCAGATGAAAAACAAAACAAGATGAAACAAGATAAAACAAGATGAAAAACAAAACAAGACAAAACAAAGCAAAACAAAACAAGATTAAACAAAACAAAACAAGTCGAAACAAAGCAAAACAAAACAATATTAAACAAAACAAAACAAGTCGAAACAAAGCAAAACAAAACAAGATTAAACAAAACAAAACAAGTCGAAACAAAGCAAAACAAAACAAGATTAAACAAAACAAAACAAGTCGAAACAAAACAAAACAAAACAAGATTAAACAAAACAAAACAAGTCGAAACAAAGCAAAACAAAACAAGATTAAACAAAACAAAACAAGTCGAAACAAAGCAAAACAAAACAAGATTAAACAAAACAAAACAAGTCGAAACAAAGCAAAACAAAACAAGATTAAACAAAACAAAACAAGATTAAACAAAGCAAAACAAAACAAGATTAAACAAAACAAAACAAGTCGAAACAAAGCAAAACAAAACAAGATTAAACAAAACAAAACAAGTCGAAACAAAACAAAACAAAACAAGATTAAACAAAACAAAACAAGTCGAAACAAAGCAAAACAAAACAAGATTAAACAAAACAAAACAAGTCGAAACAAAGCAAAACAAAACAAGATTAAACAAAACAAAACAAGTCGAAACAAAGCAAAACAAAACAAGATTAAACAAAACAAAACAAGTCGAAACAAAACAAAACAAAACAAGATTAAACAAAACAAAACAAGTCGAAACAAAGCAAAACAAAACAAGATTAAACAAAACAAAACAAGTCGAAACAAAGCAAAACAAAACAAGATTAAACAAAACAAAACAAGTCGAAACAAAGCAAAACAAAACAAGATTAAACAAAACAAAACAAGTCGAAACAAAGCAAAACAAAACAAGATTAAACAAAACAAAACAAGTCGAAACAAAGCAAAACAAAACAAGAATAAACAAAACAAAACAAGTCGAAACAAAGCAAAACAAAACAAGATTAAACAAAACAAAACAAGTCGAAACAAATCAAAACAAAACAAGATTAAACAAAACAAAACAAGTCGAAACAAAGCCAAACAAAACAAGATTAAACAAAACAAAACAAGTCGAAACAAAGCAAAACAAAACAAGATTAAACAAAACAAAACAAGTCGAAACAAAACAAAACAAAACAAGATTAAACAAAACAAAACAAGTCGAAACAAAGCAAAACAAAACAAGATTAAACAAAACAAAACAAGTCGAAACAAAGCAAAACAAAACAAGATTAAACTAAACAAAACAAGTCGAAACAAAGCAAAACAAAACAAGATTAAACAAAACAAAACAAGTCGAAACAAAGCAAAACAAAACAAGATTAAACAAAACAAAACAAGTCGAAACAAAGCAAAACAAAACAAGATTAAACAAAAAAAAAACAAGTCGAAACAAAACAAAACAAAACAAGATTAAACAAAACAAAACAAGTCGAAACAAAGCAAAACAAACAAGATTAAACAAAACAAAACAAGATTAAACAAAACAAAACAAGTCGAAACAAAGCAAAACAAAACAAGATTAAACAAAACAAAACAAGTCGAAACAAAGCAAAACAAAACAAGAATAAACAAAACAAAACAAGTCGAAACAAAGCAAAACAAAACAAGATTAAACAAAACAAAACAAGTCGAAACAAATCAAAACAAAACAAGATTAAACAAAACAAACAAGTCGAAACAAAGCAAAACAAAACAAGATTAAACAAAACAAAACAAGTCGAAACAAAGCAAAACAAAACAAGATTAAACAAACAAAACAAGTCGAAACAAAACAAAACAAAACAAGATTAAACAAAACAAAACAAGTCGAAACAAAGCAAAACAAAACAAGATTAAACAAAACAAAACAAGTCGAAACAAAGCAAAACAAAACAAGATTAAACTAAACAAAACAAGTCGAAACAAAGCAAAACAAAACAAGATTAAACAAAACAAAACAAGTCGAAACAAAGCAAAACAAAACAAGATTAAACAAAACAAAACAAGTCGAAACAAAGCAAACAAAACAAGATTAAACAAAAAAAAACAAGTCGAAACAAAGCTAAACAAAACAAGATTAAACAAAACAAAACAAGATTAAACTAAACAAAACAAGTCGAAACAAAGCAAAACAAAACAAGATTAAACAAAACAAAACAAGACGAAACAAAGCAAAACAAAACAAGAATAAACAAAACAAAACAAGTCGAAACAAAGCAAAACAAAACAAGATTAAACAAAACAAAACAAGTCGAAACAAAACAAAACAAAACAAGATTAAACAAAACAAAACAAGATTAAACAAAACAAAACAAGATTAAACAAAACAAAACAAGTCGAAACAAAGCAAAACAAAACAAGAATAAACAAAACAAAACAAGTCGAAACAAAGCAAAACAAAACAAGATTAAACAAAACAAAACAAGTCGAAACAAAACAAAACAAAACAAGATTAAACAAAACAAAACAAGTCGAAACAAAGCAAAACAAAACAAGATTAAACAAAACAAAACAAGTCGAAACAAAGCAAAACAAAACAAGATTAAACTAAACAAAACAAGTCGAAACAAAGCAAAACAAAACAAGATTAAACAAAACAAAACAAGTCGAAACAAAGCAAAACAAACAAGATTAAACAAAACAAAACAAGTCGAAACAAAGCAAAACAAAACAAGATTAAACAAAAAAAACAAGTCGAAACAAAACAAAACAAAACAAGATTAAACAAAACAAAACAAGTCGAAACAAAGCAAAACAAACAAGATTAAACAAAACAAAACAAGATTAAACAAAACAAAACAAGTCGAAACAAAGCAAAACAAAACAAGATTAAACAAAACAAAACAAGTCGAAACAAAGCAAACAAAACAAGAATAAACAAAACAAAACAAGTCGAAACAAAGCAAAACAAAACAAGTCGAAACAAAGCAAAACAAAACAAGATTAAACAAAACAAAACAAGTCGAAACAAAGCAAAACAAAACAAGATTAAACAAAACAAAACAAGTCGAAACAAAGCAAAACAAAACAAGATTAAACAAAACAAAACAAGTCGAAACAAAACAAAACAAAACAAGATTAACAAAACAAAACAAGTCGAAACAAAGCAAAACAAAACAAGATTAAACAAAACAAAACAAGTCGAAACAAAGCAAAACAAAACAAGATTAAACTAAACAAAACAAGTCGAAACAAAGCAAAACAAAACAAGATTAAACAAAACAAAACAAGTCGAAACAAAGCAAAACAAAACAAGATTAAACAAAACAAAACAAGTCGAAACAAAGCAAAACAAAACAAGATTAAACAAAAAAAAACAAGTCGAAACAAAGCTAAACAAAACAAGATTAAACAAAACAAAACAAGATTAAACTAAACAAAACAAGTCGAAACAAAGCAAAACAAAACAAGATTAAACAAAACAAAACAAGACGAAACAAAGCAAAACAAAAGATTAAACAAAACAAGACAAAACAAAGTCAGATGCTTATGAATAGATGCTTGGCTTGATAAAGGAAAAGAGGCATATTGGAAGACTGAGGTGGACCATAAACATGCAACTTTGCTTTGTAGATAGACTGACTGGGTGGTCGCTGGATGCAAATATTTACCCAAATGAATCCTGAAAATTTAAATAACAATAAGTGTGGGGAAAAAACAGTATATATATATATATATATATACACACACACAAATAATCATGAAAATATCATCATTATTATTATCATTAGACACGGGACCCCACAATCTGAGAATGAGGTACAAAAGATGTTTGTAAGTAGACCAATAAAGCAACCTGAGGCTCAGATCAGCAAGATTACTCCTTACAGACCGACCTCATTAACCAGAACCTCACACTAAAAAACCCAGAGCAAAGGTAAAACTAGGGTTGGGAAACAAGTCCACAACCTCAAAATACATGATAGAAACCACTTAAGTAGGTCTCTGTGCTGCAGGCGAGTTCAGTGGCTCAATGAGTTCCTTGTGTGTATTTTTGCTAACATGACACAAGCATCTTTCTATTTGTCTGCCACTTTTTTCAATGATTGTCCGACAATGAACTTTTGTTTTCCTCTACACATTACAATGCAAACTGACATCAGTGGCATGAATGACATACAGCAGAGGCCTTAACCATACCCAAACAAACAATGTGCCAACTAATGGCATGTTTAATGTGCGTCAAATCACTTCTGAGGCCATTTTTAATGTCCTCTCCTCGCACAACAGAAGCTTTGGTCAAGCTTGCGAACACTTAAGGCCATAAATCCTCTTGTTCTAAATGCCGCTTTTCTTCCAGTGCTCAGACAGAGCAGCTTTTGTGTTGTGAACAGTGTGGCGCAGTGGTGCATCAAAGTCTCTCCATGACCCCATACAAGCTTTCAGCTGGGCACAGGCTGATGATGTCACAGTCAGAGGGTCTCTGATTGCTGGCAAACTATACTTCTAGCCACTTATTAAAGTCACCAAGTTACCCTTTTCTCCATTATCATTAAGTACAACCACTTAAAACAGTGTTAAAATGAGAAAAGTAGGGCGGTGCGTGATCTTGTTCCTTGGGAATCGGTTGAATTGATGAATGACGAGTGTTGCTAACAAACAGAGTAGAAACGAGTCACACGCAATAGCTCTGCCCTAAATTTTATATAGCCACACCCTAAATGACTGAGAGCCCCACCCTAAGGAACTGACAGCCCTGCCCTAAATGACTGATAGCCCCGCCCTAAATGACAGATATCAACGCCCTAAATGACTGATAGTCCCACCCTAAATGACTGAAAGTCCGGCCCTAAAGGCATGATAACCCCGCCTTAAATGACTGATAGTCCCACCCTAAATGACTGATAGTCCGGCCCTAAAGGCATGATAACCCCGCCTTAAATGACTGATAGTCCCGCCCTAAATGACTGATAGCCCCGCCCTAAATGACAGATATCAACGCCCTAAATGACTGATAGTCCCGCCCTAAATGACTGATAGTCCGACCCTAAATGACTGACAGTCCGACCCTAAAGGCATGATAAGCCTGCCTTAAATGACTGATAGTCCCGCCCTAAATGACTGATAGTTCCACCCTAAATGACTGATAGTCCGGCCCTAAAGGCATGATAAGCCCACCTTTAATGACTGATAACCTGCCCTAAAGGACTGATAGCCCCACCCTAAAAGTGGTTTTGAGGTGGGAGGGAAGAATATAGTATATGATTCTGTGGGCAAATACATTTTCTGGAGATAAAAAATGTAGACATGAACATCTTATGTTAAAGTGTAGTATTTTTGTCAGTATTAAGATATTAATACATTTATGAACAAATAATTGAACAAAAAAAATACTACTACTATTATTACTACTATTACTTCCAACAAACAATAATCATCAACAAACACAACAACAACATCATGATGTCACAGGCAGAGGGTCTTTGATTGGCTGAGGGCCCATCATCTGCTCTGGTCTTTGAGAGCTTCTGTTCACTGACTACAGAAAGTATTATTATCCTGGAGAAAGTGAATGGAGGACTGACAGATGAAAGCTCTATATGGGAGAAATGGCGATGTGTGAGGTCACTGTTGGCAAACCTGTCAGACAGGAAGTGGACAAAGCCTCACTGTCTTAGGACAGCTTTGATAAATGAACTAAAGAGGATTCGTTCTGCTCCGTTTTTATAGCAGTTAAGAATCTTTTAGAATCAGAAAGGCATTTAGGACTTTCCATTGGAGAAAGTAGAAAAAGCGTGGGTTTTCTTACTTAACCAGATTAATATATTAGAAAAATCAAAAGTAACTGTATTATAACTGTAAATAAAAGTGCAAACTATACATATTCGCACAGTGAGGTTCATATATGTACTGTTGGAAAATTTAGAATAGAATAGAATAGAATAGAATAGAATAGAATAGATTAGAATAGAATAGAACAGAATAGAATAGAATAGAATTCGAAACATTTTACTACAGCAGTACTGCATGCTATTTTTTCCGACAACCACTAAAAGTGTTCTATGGTCCTCCAGAAAGAACATTCCAGATGTTATCAGGTTTGTACAGCAGCTCTGCCATAAATATAGCGTATCTGTGCATGTCTGAGCACAGTGATCAAAACTGACATAGGATGAAAAGCTGAAATTTAACTGAAGCCAAGATTACGCCACAGCACATCTCTCCGTTATCTGTTTATCAGTTCACACTCCAGAGACACAGAGAGAAACCAAACACACTGAGAAAAAGAAAACCAACAAAACAGAGATGGTCCTGCTCATCTATGACTGACATCTGTTTCAGCCTACAGTGCAAGAAAAACAACAACACAACAAAGAACACAGATGCAACACGGTGTGGACATAAGGACAGAATCTACCAACCAACCCACTGACCAACCAACCAACCGACCCACCAACCAACAAACTTACCAGCGAACGAACCCACCAACTGCCCAATTGACTAACCAACCAACAAACTGACCAAAGAACAAATGAACCAACCCACCAACAACGGACCAACCAACCAACCAACCAACCAACCAACCAATCAAATGACAGACCAACTGACCAACCAACCAACTGACCAACAATCCCACCCACCAACTGACCAACAAACCAAACAACCAACAAACTTACCAACCGACCAACCAAACAACTGGCCAAACAATCAACTAACCAAACAACCAACCAACCAAATGACAGACCAACTGACCAACCAACCAACCAACTAACCAACTAACCAACCAAATGACAGACCAACTGACCAACTAACCAATCAACCAAGCAAGCAACCAACCAACCAACCAACTAACCAATCAACTAACCAACCAAATGACAGACCAACTGACCAACCAACCAACCAACCAACCAACCAACCAACCAACCAACCAACCAACCAACCAACCAACCAAATGACAGACCAACTGACCAACCAACCAACCAATCAACCAAGTAACCAACCAACCAACCAAACAACCAACCAACCAACCAACCAACCAACCATCCAACTGACCAACTAACCAACCAAACAACCAATCAACCAACCAACCAACAAACTAAACAACCAACCAACAAAATGACAGACCAACCAAACAATTAATTAATTAATCAACCAACTAACCAACTAACTAACCAACTAACCAACCAACCAACCAACCAAATGACAGACCAATTGACCAAACAACCAACATATCAACAGACCAACTAATGAACCAACCAACTGACCAACCAACCAACCAACCAACAAAATGACAGACCAACCAAACAATTAATTAATCAACCAACTAACCAACTAACTAACCAACCAACCAACCAACCAACCAACCAATCAACCAAGTAACCAACCAACCAACCAACCAACAAATCAACCATCCAACTGACCAACTAACCAATCAACCAACCAAGCAACCAATCAACCAACAAACTAACCAACCAACCAACCAACCAACCAACAAAATGACAGACCAACCAAACAATTAAATAATCAACCAACTAACCATCTAACTAACCAACCAACCAACCAACCAACCAAATGACAGACCAATTGACCAAACAACCAACATATCAACAGACCAACTAATGAACCAACCAACTGACCAACCAACCAACCAACCAACCAACCAACCAACCGACCAACCTACCAATTAACCAACCAACGAACCGACCAACCAATATCTGATATATAATGGCAAAAAAGAAGAAAGCATACAAAATGTTAGCTGCAGTTCAACCATGGGTCATAGGTCAACCATGAATTTGATCCATTTTTTTTTTTTTTACTTTTAGGAAGACTGTTCACAATTATATTGCAGATTTAAAAAGATCCATAAAGTACATATAAGTACAGGTTCATTGCAAAAAAATAAAGGTTTGATGACATCAGACTAAAAAAAAAGTATATGTGTGTACCTTTTATTTCCTACATTGTGGGGACCAAATGTATACAAGAAATAGCAGTCAATTTTGACATCGTGTTGACATTTTAGGGGTCCCCATGAGAACAGCTCACAGAATTAACTATTTTGAAATTGTAAAGAACAGATTGTTTTCTATACACCCCGTCTGTATAGAAACATTATGTCTATATGAAGTCCCTATAAAGATAGATGTACAAGTTTGTGTGTCCTCACAAATAATGTTTTACACAATCAGATTTCACTGGGGACAAACACACGGCTTTAGCAATATTGCTTTTTGTGATGAATGGAGGATGCGGCGTGAAGCTGAGCTCTTTTAATAGCTTTCTAATGGCGCACAGTCGTATACATTATGATCATAAAGCACACCATTCTCCATCTGTCTAAAGATGATCAGCAGAACAAAAGAGGTTTCCCCTTAGATCTGACACACAAACACAGCTGATTCCAACAGACTGATGAGCTCAATATCACACACCACAGTTTTCCTGCAGATGAAAAAAAAGAGCTGTTGTTTCAGTCGCCATTTATATATCAAATGTGATTTCCTCGCTTATTTCATTTGCTTTTATTGCTGTCTAACAGATCTGGGGGAAAAAACTGGGCAAGTGTAACCAACAGTGCAAAATATACAAGCAAGAAACAAACAAACAATCAAACAAACAAATAAATAAATAAACAAACAAACAAATAAATGAATGAATAAATGAATACATAAACAAAAAATAAATAAATAAACAAACAAATAATTAAATAAATAAACAAACAAATAAATGAATAAATACATAAACCAATAAATAAACAAACAAATACATAAATAAATAAACAAACAAATAAACAATCAAACAAACAAACAAACAAAAAACAAATAAACAAACAAATAAACAAATAAATAAACAAACAAACAAATGAATACATAAAGAAAAAAATAAATAAACAAACAAACAAACAAATAAATAAATAAATAAATAAACAAACAAATAAATGAATGAATAAATGAATACATAAACAAAAAATAAATGAACAAACAAATAAATAAATACATACATAAACCAATAAATAAACAAATAAATCAATCAATCAATCAATAAATAAACAAACAAACAAAAACAAACAAACAAATAAACAAATAAATAAACAAACAATTACATAAATATAAATAAATGAATAAATGAATAAACGAATAAATGAATAAATACATAAACCAATAAATAAACAAATAAATAAATAAATGAATAAATAAATATATAAACAAATAAATAAATAAACATTAAAACAAACAAACAAACAAATAAATAAATAAATAAATAAATACATACATAAACAAATAAGCAAACAAATAAATAAATGACTGAATAAGTAAATACATAAACAAACAAATAAATAAATAAATAAATAAAATGTTATCTTATACAATGAGACAAACTACACATGGTGTTAATAACATGATCAATGTTTACTCTAGTGTTTACTCTCTTGTGCCATTTTAGGCTCGTCTTACACACACAGTTTACCCTCTGCTCATGACGGAGAGTTCATTTCTCAGCTCAATAATAAGAGGAATGAGAGTGTGTGAGTAAACAGCGTCTGAATAAGCTGATTAAGTGTGTGTGTGTGTGTGCGTTTGGTTCAGTGATTGTGGTTTGACCAGCGGTGATGCAATTGAGTGTGCGTATGTGTGTATTTGTGTGCCTGAGGTCTGAAATTGGAAATCACAAGTTTGACTAATCAGCTTTGAGCTTCTCTCTGCGCTCGGAGGAAAGAAAGTCTGAGAAGAAGCTGAAATACAGGAGAGAAACCTCTAAAGAAAGACTGTCACTGATCAATGCACAACTTTAGCACATCTGTCAAATCTGGGAGAGTAAAAACACCAGACAGCTGAATAAAATAATAATAAAATACTGTGCAAGATGAAGTAGTGTATGCATGCACACAAAGAAAAGTGCACATATGATGTTTATTTACAGGTTTATCTGTTTGTTTTTAATCACACATTCTGTATTTTTGTGTTTTAGCTGTCATATTGTATAATTAATTGAAAGGCATATTACTGATGACTGTTTTAATGCAAATAATAATATTATTAATAATAATAATAATAATAATAATAATAATAATAATAATAATAATAATAATAATAATAATAATTAATATTACTTTTACTATATCAGTATTACATATACATAAAATTAATATATTCATAAATTTCATTATTAGCCGGCAGCTAGCTCTCTGCAACTCTCACATGGTCGCCCACTGAAGCTAAGCAGGGCTGTATCTGGATGGGAGACCACACAGGAAAGCAAGGATGCTGCCAGAAGTGGTGTTAGTGAGGCCAGCAGTGGCGCTCAACCTGTCTGTGTGGGTTCTAAAGCCCCAGTATATTAATGGGGACTCTATACTGCTCAGTGAGCGCCGTCTTTCAGATGATACATTAAACCGAGGTCTTGACTCTCTGTGGTCGTTAAAAATCCCAGGATGTCCTTCAAAAAAGAGTAGAGGTTTAACTCCAGCATCCTGGCCAAAATTGCCCACTGGCCTCTGTCCATCATGGCCACCTAACCATCCTCATATCATAATTGGCTTCCTGACTCTGTCTCCTCTCCACCAATCAGCTGGTGTGTGGTGTGTGGTCTGGCACAATATGGCTGCTTTCACATCATCCACGTGGATGCACACTGGTGGTGGATGAGGAGATCCCCCCCCCAAAAATGTGCAAAGCACTTTGAGTGTCCAGAAAGGCGCTATATAAATGTAAGGAATTATTGTTATTATCATTATTATTATTGGAATAACACATTTACATACTTCTGAAATATAAATAATTATTGTAAATTATTTAAAAACTATTACAATAAACAAACAAATTAACAGAAACCTCTAAAATTAATATAATTAATTAAATTAACATGATTCTATTCTATTCTAATGTATTAATTAAAATCTGTCAGTAATGAGTGCTTTAGAGGAAATAATAGCTAAATAACTTCTCAGTAAAATAAATCACATTGAAATAATCTTTAAATCAAAAGAAATTATATTGGGCATAACGGTGGCGCAGTGGATAGCACGTTCAACACAGTTGGCATTTCTGTGTAAAGTGTGCATGTTCTCCCCGTGTTGGTGTGGATTTCCTCCGGGTGCTCCGATTTCCCCCACAGTCCAAACACATGTGCTGTAAATGAACTGAATAAGCTAAATTGGCCGTAGTGTATGTGTGTGCGTGAGAGTGTATGGATGTTTCCCAGTGATGGGTTGCAGCTGGAAGGGCATCCGCTGTGCAAAAAACATATGCTGGATAAGTTGGCGCTTCATTTCGCTGTGGCGACCCCTGATTAATAAAGGGACTAAGCTGAAAAGTAAATGAATGAATGAATGAATGATTGAAATGATAGAAAAATAGTACAGAAATGACCGATTCAAATAATCATGGTTATTTAAAAATAAAATCTAAGAAATCAAGAAAATTAAAAATAAAGAAATAAAAAAAACAGTAATATTCCAGTTGTATATATATATATAAAATATATATAATTGTTGAAAATACAAAACAAAATAATAGTATTAATATAATACGCACACACACACACACACACACACCATAAATGAGTTTGCCATGGCGCCCTTAAATAGTCCTGTAGTGTAAAATGTTATTATTACAAATTAACAAATATGTACTGTATTAAGCAATAAGAATGCATAAATGATAATAATAATTCATTAATATGAGGATCTGATTAGTTTAATGTACATTACACCCAAAATAATACACCCTATAACTCATTAACAAAATCAGGGCAACCCTTTTATATATATGCGCATATATAGTATATATGCGCTGGGTTCGCTGACTGTTTTTCCCATTCTTAAAATAACAAAAGTGAATTGCGACACACCCTAAGTGCAGTCAAATAGAGCCCATTATCTTTACCGTCAACAGCATTTTGACATCCCTTCACCAATGTCAGCGATGGAGAAAACATTCAGGACGCTCTAATAAAGGTTTCCAGGCACATTTATAGAAATGTGTAGTGCGATATTTGCCCACACACACACAGCGAATGAGTCTGGAGAAGACAAAGCCTGCTCTGCGCTAACAAAACATCAGACAAACTCATGAATATCTTCATCCACAGCATCTCAAACAGAGCTGCTCATCATGCATTTATTCATTGTCTGCCAGACTCAGATTATGAGCGAAATTGAAAAATGTGAGAGGAATAAAAGTGTGTGTGTGTGTGTGTTTGTAGTGGAAGCCACCTGTAGGAGAAACGTTTACAGACACACTGCGACAAGATGATGCTTTTCCTTCATGTCAAAACAGTTTAATATCAGACACTGAAATCATAGAGATTCAGTCCACATATTCACTTATAATGCTCTTATGATGCTTCTATAACTTCTCGGACATGTTTCTGAGTGAAGCACAGTATAAGTCAGGGCCTAAACTCAATTCATCTGAACTCATCTGAGTTCTTCAACATTATAAATGTAATGCAATTATGATTTATTTCAGGGGTTCTCAAACTTCTCAGCCCGTGACCTCTAAAATAACAACTCCAGTGACTCGCGACCCCCACTACGCTCGGAGGTGGTTATAAACATTAAACATTGCACACAACGGTGCACACACAGACCGATAGGAACTATATAAACACGAGCATATAGACAACACAAAAAAGCGCAACAGTCGAACAACCATATAATTTTTTATAGTCATTATTTATTTGTTTAATTTAATATTAACCTCATTTAATGAGAATGACGGGCAATGTTTACAGCATAAGACTATTTTAAGGCTTTATTTTTAATGTATGTGAGTGACATAAAGGTGTCAAAGTTTAACATTGTGCCGTAAAATCAATCTGCTGCAGCTATCTCTATTGCTGTGTCATTAATCTAGCGTAATAACCCCAGGGCTCGCAATACAACGGAAAAAAATTGAAAGGCTAATGGCTTTTTATTTGCATGTTGTTGTTTTTTAAAGTAGCTATTAAATATTAAATATATATTAAAGGTATTATAAGTAAAAAAAAAAACCTTTATCTTCTGCAGGTTATGGATAAAATATGGTAATTCTAATAGTTTAATAACTTATATGAGATTAAGTGACGCCGACTTTAGAAACCACTGCTTTATATGACTCTAAATTAGAATTAATACAATAGTTATCATGAAATCACAACATTTAGCTGCAAAAGATACTGTGCAATTTTGCTCAAAATAAGAACAGATTACATGTATGTGAATATAATCTAAAATAATAATTGTTATTTATTCTTGTGA
>LR812542.1:2203574-2343574 GCA_903798195.1 Danio kyathit
GATTTTTATTTCTTGATTTTTTTTTATTTAACAATTTATTTTTATTTAACAATTGTTGTTATTAAAACGTCAAACACATAAAATTTATATTTGGTGCTGCATTTTAGTATGGGTATCTGCAAAGAGTGGTCTCCTTATAATAAATGATACTGATATTACTTCAGTTTTACCAAAGAGAGTGCTGAGTGAGAAGCAGCTGTCCGCCATTAGAGTTTTGAGCTGCTGAAGATAACGTCAGTGACTAAGAGGATTATAAATGTGGAGTTTTAGATGCACAAACGGATGCATTCTCAGACACACACAGTTTCACACAGGTAACGTTAAACCTATTTTGAATCTGCTACTATGCTGACACACAGGCATTTGCAGCTCCACCCTCTTTTAAAAAGAGCACAATCTCATTTGCATTTAAAGCGACAGTCACCACAATTTGGATCAATACCTAAAAAGGTCAGTTTCAAAGAGTTACAAACAATTATATGTGTGCTATTTTCAGCTGAAACTTTATACACACTCTTTAGGGACATCAGAGACTTACATCTTGTATAAAGCGTCATAATAGGTCGTAAAGCTGTCGTTTATGTGTAAATCTACATCAGCAATCTGAGAAGAGCTGCAGAGAGACAACAAACATACACCAAACCCTCCAAAAAGAAACATAATAACTGGCGAATCCCTGAACTAATACATCCACAGAGACTTATCCCTCCCTGACTGAAACACAAACCACAAGCCAAAAGCCGCCAGCAAACGAATGCAGCCATTACGGCTCTCGACAAAAAGCCGTTCTGCCGACTAGTCAGAATCATTTGTAAGTGGCGATAAATCCCCGTCTTTCCTCCCAAATTCCTGCCGCTGCTTTAATCAACTGAGAAACATGCTATTTCTCACTCCTCTGATTCTACAAGCTCACACCCTTTGAATTACAATGGGAGTTCATCGTGATCCGATTTACAGCCGCGGGCTTGTCCGGAATGAGGGATTTGATTGACAATGGGGGAGAAACAATGAGGAAAATATGCTTTAAAATAGCAAACTAATTCCTTCGCTCAGAAGGAGAGCAACTCAAGCCGCTTGGCACAGCGGTGGGCGAGGTAAATTTAATTAAACAGTCGGTGGGTTTCAGATCTGATAGAATTTTCCCAAAGCTTTTCCAAAAAGCTGGTGGCGCTATATAAACAAGCAGACTGAATTATGAAGAAAACGTGAGACGAAAATATTCTCCTGTGTAGCAAAGGTACAATGTGTATAGATGCTAGTATACTTCAAATCAATAAATACTTCACATAGCTTACTGATTTTTATTCATTAATTAATTCCTTTCTTTCTTTCTTTCTTTCTTTCTTTCTTTCTTTCTTTCTTTCTTTCTTTCTTTCTTTATTGGCAGTTCTTACCAGGTTTTTAAAGAAAAATAACACCTTAGCAGTGTCCAATTGTCCACTGAAATTATTATATTATATTATATTATATTATATTATATTATATTATATTATATTATATTATATTATATTATATTATATTATATTATATTATATTATATTATGGAAAATAGGAAAAGTGATGCAATGTTAATACTTCTCTAATGTTTGTGTGTGTTTATGCGTGTGTGTGCGTGTGTGTGTGTGCGTGTGTGTGTGTGTGTGTGTGTGTGTGTGTGTGTGTGTGCGCGCATGTGAGAGTGTGTATGTCTACAGAACTGATAATCATTAACCAAAATTGAGATGTTATTTATGATAAAAATACATAAATAAATAAATAAACATTAACAACAATAATAAATATATAAAAAATAAACAAATAAATAACAACAGTGATGACAATAAATAAATAAATAAATAAATAAATAAATAACAACAATTACAATAATAAATAAATATTACAGTAAATAAATAACAACAATCACAATAATACATAATGACAACAATGAATAAATAAAGAACAATGACAATAAATAAATAAAAAACAATGATGATAATAAATAAATATCAACAATAAATAAAAATAATTAAAAAAAATAAAAATAAATGACAACAATGACAATAAATAAATAAATATCAACAATAAATAAAAATAATAATAAAAAAATTAAAATAAATGACAACAAAGACAATAAATAAATGAAACAATTAAAACATTTAAAAAATAAACAACGACAACAATAAAAAATAAAAATAAATAACAACAAAGACAACAAAGACAATAAATAAATAAATAAATAACAATGACGATAATAAATAAATAAATATAAAACAACAATGACAATAATAAACAAGTAAATTAAGAAATAAATACATAAATAAACAAATAAATAAATAGATAGATAAATAAATAAACAACGATGACAATAAATAAATAAATAACAACAATGATATTAAATAAGTAAAAAACAATAATATTAATAATAATAATAATAGTTGTTGTTGTTAGTAGTAAAAGTAGAACTCTTATTTTAATTAAATGTAAATAATTATATTGTATTGCATTGTACTACATTTAAGTAACTGTATTGGTTATAGTTATTGGTTTAAAAATGTATTGACCAACAGTTATTAGTGACACAACTTTTCCATTAAACATCTTAGACATCAAAGAAAAGACAGAAAAAACCTTTGGAGTTACTCTGACCTCTCAATGCCTTCTAGAGTTGAATTAGCTCAAATGAAGAAATTGGAAACTCTAGTCGCGGTAATTTCCCTCAGATCTTGTTTAAGGTAAAATCAATCAATGGAGCATGAGTCTTTCCCTTTGAAATCTGCAGCAAGCACTTATGGCCATTTGTTTATGGTAGACCTCCGATGTCGTCTGAATTAGATTATGTAGATACAAAAACATCCATGTCTAACTCATCCATCTGTAAGGCAGCTGTAGCTTGTGGAACCCAGTCTAATACTAATGGAAAGAATAGTAATCAAGTCTCCTGTCCCACCTCTGTGTTTGCACCAGTGCTTATGTGTTTGTGTTCATATGCATGTGCATAGGTATGTTTTTGTGTGTGTGTTCATATGCATGTTTTTGTGTGTGTGTTTGTATGCATGTTTGTTTGTGTGTTTGTTTATATGTGTGTACATGTGTGGTCCTGGTATTCATCACATTGTGAGGACCAAATGTCCCAACAAGTATACCAATACAAGTTAATTTTGACCATATGGGGACATTTTTTGGTCTCATGATGAAAACGGCTCATGCATCAGACAGAATTAAGTATTTTGGAAATGGAAAACTGCATATTGTTTCCACTGAGGGTTGGTTTAGGGGTAGACTTGGGGTAGGGAGAATATACAGTCTGTACAGCAGAAACATCATCATGTGTTTGGAAAGACCCCATAAAACATCATGTATGTGTCTGTGTGCATGTCTTTATGTGCACTTGGGCTAACAGTGGAGTCCAGAGAGTGTTGGCACACGTCTCTATATTTTGCATGAGCAGTGTCTCCATTCTTGCCAAGTACTGTGCGTCTTCATCCAGGCTGTGAAGAGCAGCAGCATCTCACTCCTCCGTCCAGCTCAGAGTCTGAGTTCACCTTCACACCACACACCTGTCAGCAGTGAAGAGCCGGAGAAGGAGACGGACTGAGAGATGCCAGCGGGGCACAATGAAGGCCAAAATGAAACAGGGGGACAAGCCAGAGGGTAGTCAGACTGGACAACAATAGTTATGTTTCCATCCAAAGATGCAAATTAAATGTATGCACAAAACTGGAATATCGCATAAAAGATTTGAGAATAATGCAGCTAATGCAGATTTCATCCTACAAGGATGAACAAAATCGATAAACTGGAGTCAAATATCAGACAGAGAACTATAGTTTCATGTGTTGGGAGAAGTCACTGTGGTCTTTTTTCATTCTCTAATACAGTGGTCCCCAACCTTTATCACCGCGGACTGGTCAACGCTCAACAATTTCACCACAGCCCAGGGGTGTTGGGGGATAGACAGATGCCTAGGGGATGGGTTAGATTGCTGGGCAACCATCAACCTTTTTCTCAGAGGATAACAAGCTGACAAAACATCGCTGCAACTCTGAAACAAGTTTTATTAAGGAGAAAATTCAAACGCACTGCAGTGTTTGGGTGTTCTGTGTTTGTCTGAGATAATTAGTCTACCGAAATGTGTATATTACATACAAAGTATGAAGCTGATCTGTAAGTTATCATGTGACTCGCGGTGTGCTTGCAGCATTCTTATCTGGGTGTGCCTAAAGGGCGCGAGCGCGTCGCACTGCTTGGAAATAACAAACTTACGTGTGGAAAAGACCTGATCTGTAAACAAGGCCAGCTGAACAAAGTTGCTGCTTGAGGGTTAAATTTGGGCGCTCAAGTGAAATACGAGATGGAACCAAGAGAATACGGTCATTTTTCAAAATAAAAGTTTTTTCAAAATAAAAGATCGTTCAGACTCAAGGAATAAATATAATGGAAATAATTAATTATTTATTGTGCGGCCTGGTACAAATTGATCGACGAACCAGTACTGGTCCACAGCCCGGGGGTTGAGGACCACTGCTCTAATAAATGAGAAATCAGAAGACGAAATGCAATGAACGCGACACGGTGGCTTTTGGAGGCGTGAGATGCTCTTTGGGAGCGCAGACAGATGCTCCAGACACTTCTGGAGAGTTCTGCGGCTGCTTTGTCCATTTATACAGGGACACTGGAGCGCTTTAAAGCCATGATTTATCAGCAGATCGCTCATATGTCAGCTTATAGACAAACGAGCTGATTGACATGACTTTAAAACACTCCAGTGTCCCTGTATCTGTGGTTACACTCAGTAAACAACAGTGAGTTCGGTGAACTGATGACCTTCACAGCCAATCACAGTCATTTCTGTTGAGCTAAGGATTGGCTAAGGTTAGGGACAGGTTTAGTGGTATGAATGGGTTCAAGAATGGGTTAAGTTTGGGGCAGATTTAGTGGTACGTGTAAGTTTTTGGATTGGCTATGGTTAGGGACAGTTTTAGTGGTATGGGTTGGTTCAAGATTGGGTTATGGTTGGGGCAGATTTAATGGTACATGTTGGTTTAAGGATTGGCTATGGTTAGAGACAGGTTTAGTGGTATGGAATGGTTTAAGAGCTGATTAAGGTGTAAGTGTAAGTCAACAATGCAGCTACAAATGTAATTACAGATTGGTTAAGGTTAGGCACAGGTTTAGTGGTGTGTGTTGTTGGATCATTTCACCACTAATATTTTAAATATTAGTATTAGTATCATACACTGTATGATAAAGTATAACAATATGATATGATGGGATGAAAAACTAGGCAACAACTGTAGTGCAGATAACCAAATGAAAAGCTTTTAAAAAGCAAATTAAAGAGCTGATTAAAAACCTAACATGTTGAGTATTCCTTCATGTCATGCACACTGTACTGTATATCACCAGCCTGAGACAGCTTTGTAAAACATTACGAATAACACAAACAGATTCTCAAACTCGCAAAGAATCAAGTAAAACAAGAGACTGCAAGTGTGAACGGGTGAGAAAGCAGTGTCAACAATATCAAACAAACGAGATGAAGATCCACAGAGAGCCGGCGGTGGATGGAGTGTGCAAATGAGCAGAAGTGAATGGGGGAACACCAGAGGAAATAAGTCTAAATCTGCTCATGTGCACTCCTGCTTTTCCAATCACATTTATTACTGACGCTATTTTTGGGGAGGTGTTCGCGAGGGGGGAATGAAAGCCGGGATGTTCTGCTAGATGAAGGATCTGTGATTACGTTAGCGAATTGGGTTATCCATCATACCGAAACCGTCGCGCAGATTTCAGACGAGTACAGTAGAAGACAGAAAATAGCAGGAACCGGCGGTGACCCAGAAAAAGCCATTAGAGCGATATCTAATATCTAAGCGCAGGTCTGTCTCAAGCATAAAACACTGGATATGAGTCCGCATTCGTCATGGAGTCACGCAGGGTTAAAGATGCGATCTTTTTGCCATCAGGAATCGAATAAAGCGCCAGGCATTCTTCGCTTGATCGTATTTGCTTTTATAACATCCCGAGGCAAAAAGGAAAGAACTCGTCTTAGTTTCTCGAGCACGGTTAATTGCGTTTTAGCCATTATTTGTACTGCAAATGGTGCAATTTTACTGGCTGCTTTATTAAAAAAGCTCCCATAGTCTAAAATGAGCATTAGTCATTATATTGTACTTCTTGTAACCGATATCTTTGAAATTGAAATCTTCTTTTTATGGGTTTTTCTCCTTTTATTGATTATAGCTGTATTCAGAATTGAAGCCTATACTACTTTATTTTTTTATTTTAGCTGTCTTATTCTGTGGTAAATATATATATATATATATATATATATATATATATATATATATATATATATATATATATATATATACAGTTGTAATCAGAATTATTTAACTTCCTGATTTATTAGCCCCCCTGTTTATTTTTTTCCCCAATTTCTGTTTAACGGAGAGAAAAAATCAAAAATTTCAACACATTTCTAAACATAATAGTTTTAATAACTCATCTCTAATAACTGATTTATTTTATCTTTGCCATGATGACAGTAAATAATATTTGACTAGATTTTTTTCAAGACACTTCTATACAGCTTAAAGTGACATTTAAAGGCTTAACTAGGTTAATTAGGTTAACTAGGCAGGTTAGGGTAATTAGGCAAGTTATTGTATAATGATGGTTTGTTCTATAGACTATTGAAAAAATATATAGCTTAAAGGAGCTAATAATATTGACCTTAAAATGTTTTAAAAAAAATTAAAAACTGCTTTTATTCTAGCCGAAATAAAACAAATAAGACTTTCTCCAGAAGAAAAAATATTTTCAGACATACTGTGAAAATTTCCTTGCTCTGTTAAACATCATTTGGGAAATATTTAAAAAAGAAAAAAAATTTCATAGGGGGTTGAATAATTCTGATTGCAACTGTATATAATAAAAAATATAAAGAATTTCATTCATTCATTTTCCTTATTAATTTCTCAGGTGTCTAAACAATTTTCCTCCTGTGAAATATTAATACTTTTAAAAATATTTCCCAAGTGTTGTTTAATGGAGAAGTTTTTTCCAAGATTTTTTTAAACGTAAAGGTTTTAATAACTCATTTCTATTAACTAAGTTCTTTTGTCTTTGACATGATGACAGTGCATAATATTTTACTATTTATTTTGTGAGATATTAGTATTCAGCTTAAAGTGACATTTAAAGGCTTAAATAGGTTGACTAGACTAACTAGGCAAGTAGTTGAATAGCAGTGGTGTGTTTGGTAGACAATTGAAAATAAAAATAAATAAAATCTAAAGGGGGCTATTAAAATGTACCTTAAAATTGTTTAAAAATATATAGAAAACTGCTTTTATTACAGCCAAACTAAAAGAAATAAGACTTTCTCCAGAAAAAATATATATAATAGGAAATACTGTGAAAAATGACATGTTCTGTAAAAATCACTATTTGAAAAAAGCATAAAAATTTCACATGAGGACTAAACATTTGAATACACATACAGTGGGGAAAATAAGTATTGAACACGTCACCATTTTTCTCAGAAAGCATATTTCTAAAGGTGGCTTTGACTTGAAACTTTCACCAGATGCTGATAACAACCAAAGAAAGCCATATATGCAAAGAAATCAATATTAAATAGTTTACAAATTTCTTATGTGTAATAAAATGAAATGACACAGGGAAAACGTAGAACACATGAAGAAAGGGTGGTGTAGTTTGGCAGTGAAAGCCCAGACAGCAGCTGAAATCTCTCAGTAGTTCTTCAGCAACCCTCTGCCCTTCCCCAGTGTAAATGAATATCAGCTGCTTCAGTCCAACATCTACATTAACAGGAGGATGAAGATGAATGCAGGGTGGACATTTCAGCAAGACAATGATCCAAAACACAGCCTCTCAAATGCTTTCAGATAAAGAAAATCAAGCTCTAGAATGGCCCAGCCAATCACCTGATGCGAATCCAATAGAAAATACAAAATAAAGCTCAGATTTGATAGACGAGACCCACAGAAGCATCGAGATTTTGACACTCTGTTGAAGTCTGTGAGAAACTCACACCTGAGCAATGCATGAGACTTCATTCTCCATATAAGATTCGCCACCAAAAAATGATGACAGCACATAATATTTGACTAGATATTTTTTAAGATACTAGTATTCAGCTTAAAGTGACATTTAAAGGCTTAACTAGGGTAAAGTTAGGGTAAGTCATTGTATAACAGTGGTTTGTTCTGGAGACAATCCAAAACGAATATTGCTTAAGGGAGCTAATAATATTGACCTTAAAATGGGTTTAAAACAATTAAAAACTGCTTTTATTCTAGCTGAAAAAAAAAACAAATAAGACTTTCTCCAGAAGAAAAAATATTATAGGAAATACTGTGAAAATTTCCTCAATCTGGTAAACATCATTTGGGAAATATTTGACAAAGAAAAGAAAATTCTCAGCAGGGCTAATAATTTTGACTTCAACTGTATAAAGTACAGATCTGAGCATGCATGTGATAAGACAAAAGTAAACTCATGTAAATTATGCAAGCAAACTATTTTTTAAACTGAAAAAACAGTAAAAGGCTAAAAATCTCAACACAAACCTGATTCCTGAATTTCCTACATCTTTAAAGGAGACCTATTATGCAAAAATCCCTTTTATAGGAAGTTTAGTTGATAAAATCAGTCTGCAGAAACACTTTGATTGACATTCTCCCTTTGTACATGTCATCAGAGAGGGAAAGCCCCTCCCACTAGTGCCCATCTCTCCCTCATTAGCATAAACAGCAGCCCTGAGTGAGAAGCAGCCGTCTGTCCATTAGCCATTAGAGTGTTTGAGCTGCTGAAGATAATGTCAGCATAGACTAAGAGGATTATAGATGTGACGTTTTAGATCAGGGGTGTCCAAACTCAGTCCTGGAGGGCCGGTGTCCTGCTGAGTTTAGCTCCAACTTGCTTCACCACACCAGCCGGGAAGTTTCTAGTATATCTAGTAGGAGCTTGATTAGCTGGTTCAGGTGTGTTTGATTAGGGTTGGAGCTAAACTCTCCAGGACACCGGCCCTCCAGGACCGAGTTTGGACACCCCTGCTTTAGATGAAGCACAAATGAACAGCGACAGGAGCGATTTAGAAGCATGAAGCACACACTTCTATTCATATTTTCACACAGATAACATTAGTCATGTTTTGAATCTGCCACTATGCTGACACACAGGCATCTGTAGCTCCGCCCTCTTCTGAAAAGAGCCCAATCTCATTTGAATTTAAAGTGACAGTCACCAAAATGACACAATTTTGATCAAAGCCTAAAAGGGTCAGTTTTAGATGGTTAGAAATCATTATGTGTGTGGTATTTTGTGCTGAAACTTCACACACACACACACACACACACACACACACACACACTCTAGAGACATCAGAGACACATTTTAGATCTTAAAAAGGGGCATATTAGGTGCACTTTAAAGCAATGGCTCAGACTTTAGCGATTATCGTCAAGTGAATTAGCAGGAGAACACATGAATAATTTGTGCAGTGATGTCTGGAGCGCCTCTGTCTCTGTACAAAGCAAACAGTGTTAATAGAGCGCAGAATGAGTTTGAAAATGAGAGTAAACTCATTCAGTGGAGGTCGTGTTTGGCCAGCGCCAGTGTGTGTTTGCTGGGGACTCGATCAGCTTTTAGTCCAGATGTGGGAAACACACACACACACACACACTTTGATTATATTTCATCTGGCGGACACACACAATACATCTTCTGCTTTCATCTGCAGCTGAAAGTTCATTATGTTTTCTTTGAGGATCTCATGATCAAACATACTGTACACGCATTATAATAAAGCTGCGTGTGTGTTTGTTTTGTGTGTGTGTGTCTGTGTGTAGTGTGGGTTTGCATGTGTGTGTATTGTGTATGTGTGAATGTGTGTGTGTGTTTTTCTAGTGTGTGTGTGTAGTGGATGTGATTGTGCATGTGTGTGTGTGCGTGCATGCTTGAGTGTCTGTTTTTTTGCAGTCTGTGTGTATTTTTGTCGTGTGTGTAGTGTGTGTGATTCTGCATGGGTGTATGCTTGTGTGCAGTGTGTTTGTGTGTGTTTGTATGTATGAGTGTTTATGTGTTTTTTAGTGTGCATATGTGTGCACGTTATATGTATGCGTGTGTCTGTGTGTGTGTGTGTGTGTGTGTGTGTGTGTGTGTGGGCGTGCTTTTTTAGAGTGTGTGTGTAATGTGTTTGCATGTGAGTGCGCATGTGTGTGTGTGTGTGCATGCTCATGTTTCTGTGTGTGTGTTTAGTCTATGCGATTGTGTGTATGTGTGCATGCTTGTGTGTCTATGTTTTGTGTGTGTGTGTGTTTTGTAGTGTGTGTTTTTGTACTGTTTGTGTGATTGTGTATGCGTGTGTGCTTGTGTGTCTGTGTTTTCTTGCAGTCTGTGTTTTTTTGTAGTGTGTGTGGTGTATGTGATTGTGTGTGTTTTTTGCAGTGTGAGTGTGTGTGTGTGTGTGTGTGTGTGTATGAAGTGCATGTGATTGTGCATGTGTGTGTGCTTGTGTGTCTGTGTTTTTTGCAGTGTGTGTGTTTGTAGTGTGTTTGTGTGTGTGCGCTTGTGTGTCTCTGTGTGTGTGTGTGTGTGTGTTTTGTAGTGTGTGTGATTGTGTGTCTGTTTTCTTGCAGTCTGTGTTTTTTTGTAGTGTGTGTGGTGTATGTGATTGTGTGTGTTTTTTGCAGTGTGAGTGTGTGTGTGTGTGTGTGTGTGTGTGTGTGTGTGTGTGTGGTGTATGTGATTGTGTGTGTTTTTTGCAGTGTGAGTGAGTGTGTGTGTGTGTGTGTGTGTATGAAGTGCATGTGATTGTGCATGTGCTTGTGTGTGTGTGTTTTTTGCAGTGTGTTTGTTTGTAGTGTGTTTGCGTGTGTGCGCTTGTGTGTCTCTGTGTGTGTGTGTGTGTGTGTGTGTGTGTGTGTGTTTTGTAGTGTGTGTTACTGTGTGTCTGTTTTCTTGCAGTCTGTGTGTTTTTGTAGTGTGTGTGGTGTATGTGATTGTGTGTGTTTTTTGCAGTGTGAGTGTGTGTGTGTGTGTGTGTGTGTATGAAGTGCATGTGATTGTGCATGTGTGTGTGCTTGTGTGTCTGTTTTTTGCAGTGTGTGTGTTTGTAGTGTGTTTGTGTATGTGCTTGTGTGTGTGTGTGTTTTGTAGTGTTTGTTTTTGTACTGTGTGTGTAGTGTGTGTGATTGTGTGTCTGTTTTCTTGCAGTCTGTGTTTTTTGTAGTGTGTGTGGTGTATGTGATTGTGTTTTTTTGCAGTGTTAGTGTGTGTGTATGTAGTGCATGTGATTGTGCACGTGTGTGTGCTTGTGTGTCTGTGTTTTTTGCAGTGTGTGTGTGTGTGTAATATGAAGCACTCAGGATGACAGTGTCAGTCATGTATCTAAGTCTCTATTTCCAAAGTTGCCACAGTGGAATGAACCGCCAACTATTCCAACATATGTTTTACGCAGCGGATGCCCTTGCAGCTGCAACCCAGTACTGGGAAATACACACTCATTCTCACACATACACACTCATACACTATGACCAATTTAGTTATTCAATTCCCCTATAGCGCATGTGTTTGGACTGTGGGGGAAACCGAAGCACCTGGAGGAAACCCACACCAACACGGGGAGAACATGCAAACTGACCCAGCCGGGACTCGAACCAGCGACCTTCTTGCTGTGAGGCGACAGCGCAACTGTGCCACTATGTCGCAAAGGTCTAACAAAGACAGAAAGCAAATCCTCTAAAAGCCAGAGTTGTTCTTATTTCCTGAGATTTCCAGAAGTCTCAGCGGCGTCTCAGCGGGAAGCGTCCGCAAAGAATCAGTGGAAGCAATAAAGTGTGTATTCGCGAACGCTTTGCTGCTGATGTAAGCAGCTGAAATTGCGGTAATCAAAGCAGCGCCATTAAGACTGTGTGCTTGAGACGTATATATGAGATCTCACTTTCCCTTGGGCTTAATGAAAGAACAGATTAAACATCCGCATACACAACCGTCTGCGAGAGTTCATATTTACACATCAATTATTAACAGAAAGTGTTTAATCGAGAGCGATGTAATGGCGCAGTAATTGATTTAAGTAGAGGGAGGGAAAAAAAATGACAATAAATACAATAAAATCGGCTCTGCGATTAAGATGGACTTCAGTTGTACATTAATTACGGCGTGTGTTTTGCCGGTAATGCAATAGAGCTGCGGCTGCATTATCGGCGGAGTAAATCTCTTAATCTCATTTGTAACGGGAGATGAAAATAATATGCTTTATGACAGAGGGATAAAGCAATGACTGTGATGTCCTGACTGGAAGACATCCACAGTTTCTGCTGGATTCAGATGCATGACATTTCCAAAAGTTCAACTCTGTCAATTAAGCGCTTCGCTGTATTTAAATAGCATGGTTGATTATTTTGATAATCATCACAGTGGGTTATCAGTTTAATATGAAATTTAATAAATAATGCATTTCATTTTCTACTATCAGTATGCTTTTTATGTACACTCAAAATTGTTTTGTGTTGCTTGTTTAAACTACTTATTTAAATTGAATGAAACGTCACAGTTCTTGAGATTTTTTTTTGCCACAAATTAATTGTCTTAAGTTCAATCCACTTCAGTTTGTTACGTTAACTTAATCGATTTGATTTGGGACAACATAAATGAATTGTGTGGACACTGCATTTATATTTTAGCATTTATAATTTTCTTTATATGCATGTTTATTATTTATTTATTCTTATATACTTATTACTACACTAAAAACGTTGAGCTTTTTGAGTTGACTCAAATCGAGTCAAGTGTTTTAAAAGTTGAGTCCACTCAAAAAAGCTGTGTAGAAAGTTGCCTTTCAATTTTGAGTCAACTTCCTTTTTTTAACAGTGTATTTGTCTTACATTTTGAGAGTGCATATGGTGTGAACTTTGCAAGATTTAACAGTATTTACATTTGTTTTGTCAGATATACCATCAATATATATATTTTAAGGTTAATTTACTTTCCTGCTTAGCAACACTGAGCTTGAATTATTGCAGGAAATCTTTGATACATAAACACAAAATACCTGAAAATTAAAACATATTCAATGATGTGTGTATTTTATAGATTTATTACGTATATAATACAAACACATACAAAAAACAAAACATGCATGTGTATATTAATCTATACATAATAAATACACATTACACATATAAATTATGTCAAAACAAACTTTTATTTTGGATGCAATTCACTGCAATTTATATATATATATTTATATATATAACTGCTTTCATTCTAGCCAAAATAATAAAATAAAGACTTTCTCCAGAAGAAAAAATATTATAGGAAATACTGTGTTAAAAACTGAATGTTAAACATCATTTGAGAAATATTTAAAAAAGAAAAAAAAATTAAAGGGGGGCTTCAACTGTATAATATATATATATATATATATATATATATATATATATATATATATATATATATATATATATATATATATATATATATATATAATTTTAATGTTTCTGTCTATTCTGCTCACAAAGAATGATGCTTTACTTTTAATGAGTTTCCAAAGACTGAAGATTCAACTTTAAATCAAATAAATGAATTAGATTAAACAATATTACAATAATAATTGTATATTTTATTAAAAATGCATCCTTGCTTATGTCATTTTATCAAATAACAGATGAAGCATGTGAAACTGCATGACTAAGATAATGCACGTCATGCATTTAGAGGATCTTGAGAGTCAGGACTTTTATTACATTAAGCACCTGGAATCCTGGGACACAGCAATTTCTATTCAAACCCTTTAACCTGATTACACTTCTCTGTTTGTGATCGGATCATTTTAAGACACTTAACTCCAGTAAACGAATACATCTAAACAGACCAAAAATGTTTAAAAAAGATGGAAAAAAAACAAAAAACTAACCAAAAGCAATCAAAACAAAACCAGTAAACCAAAAACTAATAAACCATAAAACAAAATTATTGTAAACCAACATAAATAAACAAATAAATAAACATGTAAATAAATAAGCCACAAAAACAGTACTAATGTACTAGTGCTAATCAACCAACCAAAACTAAATTAAAAACTATAAAACAAAACCATTCTAAAACAACAACAAAATTATTGTAAATCAACAAAATACATAAATAAATAAATAAGCTAGAAAAACAGGACTAATGTAAATAATAATGTAGTGGATATATATATATATATATATATATATATATATATATATATATATATATATATATATATATATATATATATATATATATATATATATATATATATATATATATATATATATAGTTGAAGTCAGAATTTTTAGCCCCTCTTTGATTTTTTTTTTCTTTTTTTAAATATTTCCCAAATGATGTTTAACAGACCAAGGAAATTTTCACAGTATGTCTGATAATATTTTTTCTTCTGGAAAAACTCTTTTTTTTTTTATTTCGGCTAAAATAAAAGCAGTTTTTAATTTTTTTTAATCCATTTTAAGGACAAAATTATTAGCCCCTTTAAGCTAATTTTTTTTGATAGTCTACAGAACAAACCATCGGCATACGCCTCACATACTTGCCTAATTACCCTAACCTGCCTAGTTAACCTAATTAACCTAGTTAAGCCTTTAAATGTCACTTTAAGCTTTATAGAAGTGTCTTGAAAAATATCTAGGAAAATATTATTTACTGTCATCATGGCAAAGATAAAACAAATCAGTTATTAGAAATGAGTTATTAAAACTATTATGATTAGAAATGTGTTGAAAAAATCTGCTCTCCCTTAAACAGAAATTGGGGGAAAAATAAACAGGGGGGCTAATAATTCTGACTTCAACTGTATTTATAAACGAAACCAATCAAGCAACTAAAACTAAAAACTATAAATAAAATAATTCTTAAACAACAACAAAATGAATGTAAACCAACATAAATGAATGAATGAATGAATAAATAAGCCACAAAAACAGCACTAATGTAAACAAAACCAACCAACCAAGCAACCAAAACTAAATTAAAAACACAAAGTCACTCGAAAACACAAAGACGTATAAAATAAATAAATAAATTAGTAAATAAACAAATAAAATAACTGCTGCAGGCAGTGATGACAGTCACTAGAGGGCGCTGTCTACATTTTTGCGAATCTAAAATACGTTACTTAGGATATGTTTTGCTCTACATTTCATACACAAGTCCTCCTTCTTCATGTCCACCAGAAGGTGGCACTTGCCTTGCAGATCATCTAGACCAGCAAACCACTGAGTTAAACCCTTCTCTAAACCCAGGCAAAAGAAAATAGTGCACTGCGACCATGCAATTTACCTTACTTTTATCTCTTAAGTGTAACTGCACTTCCCTGGACTCGAACCCGAGCGCTCTGCAGCACAAGTACAACATCATACAAAAGTTAGCTACAATTAAATGGACCCTGCCAGAAAAGTTGTCCATATGGAGATAGATGTGAGACAATCTTATTCAATTACTAATCATATTTGTGGTGTTTATTTAATGTTGTGCAAACAAAATCATGAAAATTATCCTTTATACATCAATAATATGTCACTTTAAATATTTTAAGCGTGAAAAGGAACAAAATCTATTGTCATCATACTGCCCCCTACTGTTCATTTCCCCTACAAACTGCAGTCAAACATATGTTGAAGTACGTTGTTCACTGTTTAGGCTGAAGCATGTATTTCCAATGAGGTTTTGTAGTCTTTGCCCTAACAAACATCCCTAAAAATAATAAAAGAGCAAATTGAGTGTAGTCTCGGTGGTGTAAAGCGGGTCAGTGCCAGGAGAGCTGAGACTTTCACACAGCGGGAGAACTGTGAAAGAGTCAGCAAACACAAGTGAAGAGCTCAAATCTTTGGGGATGAACAAGCATCAGGGCCAATTATCATCCTCTAGATCACAACATCAATGCCCGACCCACAGAACACACACAAACAAAGAACAAGGCCAATGCAAGATCAACAACTACTGCCAAATAACACAGCACCTGCTCACATTTCAGCCGCCGCTCCTGAGATACATGCACTTCTTAATCCAGTTTAAGCAGTGTGAAAAATCAGGTAAAGCTGGATTTGAAGCTGGAGTCAGAGAAGTGATGCTCTTTATACCTCCCATCCTCTCTCTCTCTCTCTCTTAGGCATGACTTGTCAAAACGTGGATATGTTGAGATTGTTTGAATCATTAGTAGTTGCAGAGTAGTTACTGATTATACCTATTACCAACAAACAAAAATGTGGATTTATTTGAAATGATATGGGGTAATGTGTATGAATTTGATCGTGTTTCATTGTCTTGGGAATAATATTTTTAAAGGAGCTGTTGACATGGAATTGAATTAGATTTTGGTAAAAATACATACAACACAAACATAAGAATAAAACAAAACAAAAATGAATATATAGTGTTATAACAATGGAATTTCAGAAGGAGAAAGTGCTGAACTACTGAACCATATTTAATACTTTATATAAAAGGCTTTTTTTCACATGCATTGCTCAGGTGTGAGTGTCAAAATCTTGATGGTTCTGTGGGTCTCATCCTTTAAATTTGAGCTTTATTTTGTATTTTCTATTGGATTCAAGTCAGGTGATTGGCTGGGCCATTCTACAGCTTGATTTTCTTTCTCTAAAAGCTTCTGAGAGTCATTGTCTTGCTGAAATGTCTATCCTGGATTCATCTTCATCCTCCTGCTAATGTAGATGTTGGACTGAAGCAGCTGATATTCATTTACACTGAGGAAGGGCAGAGGGTTGCTGAAGAACTACTGAGAGATTTCAGCTGCTGTCTGGGCTTTCACTGCTGAACTACACCTTCCTTTCTTCATGTGTTCAATACTTTTTTCCGGCGTCATTTCTTTTTATTACACATAACTTCATTTGTAAACTAATTTGTTTTGTTTTCTTTGCTTATATGGATTTCTTTGGTTGTTATCAACACCCAGGGCAAATTTCTAGTTTTCAACACATAATAGTTTTTCTAAACATAATAGTTTAATAACTCATTTCTAATAACTGATTTATTTTATCTTTGCCATGATGACAGTAAATAATATTTAACTAGATATTCTTCAAGACACTTCTATACAGCTTAAAGTGACATTTAAAGGCTTAACTAGGTTAATTAGGTTTACTATGCAGGTTAGGGTAATTAGGCAAGTTATTGTATAATGATGGTTTGTTCTGTAGACTATTGAAAAAATATAGCTTAAAGGGGCTAATAATATTGACCTTAAAATGGGTTTTAAAAAATTAAAAACTGCTTTTACTCTGGCCGAAATAAAACAAATAAGACTTTCTCCAGATGAAAAAATATTATAGGACATACCGTGAAAATTTCCTTGCTCTGTTAAACATAATTTGGGAAATATTAAAAAAAGAAAAAAAAAATCAAAGGGGGGCGAATAAATCTGACTTCAACTATATATATATATATATATTTAAGTGTGTGAGTGTGTGTGTGTGTGTGTGTGTGTGTGTGTGTGTGTGTTTGTGATTTTTTAAAAATAAATTCATTATTTGTATTTAAAAAATTAATAATTGTAAAAATAAAGTGTTTTTGAAGGTCTCTCTCTCATTTTTTTTTCAAATGAGCTTTATTGGCAAGTCTTGCACTAAATGACTTGCATTACAGGAATGATAAACAAACAATTAAATAATACAAAAAAAAAAAAGAAAACACGAATAGATCTGTAAATTAATTAAGTAAGCCAAAACATTCTACGAAAATGGATCAAATGAATAATAAAAATGTTTTTAAAGTAAATAATAATAATAATAAATAAATAAAACATAAAAACAAATAAATAAATGAATGCATGAATAAATTCATTAATTAAAAAAATCACTAAATGAATAAACACATAAATAAATTATTGACAAAACTAATAAATATAAGTAAATAAATGAATAAATGAAAGAAAGAATGAATGAATAAATAAAAAATAATTAAATAAATAAATAAATGGATAAATGAATGAATAAATAAATAAATAAATAAATGAAAGAAAGAATGAATGAATAAATAAAAAAATAATTAAATAAATAAATAAATGAATAAATACATGAAAGAATAAATGAATGAATTAATGAATAAATAAATAAATAAATAAATAAAAGAAAGAATGAATAAATAAATAAATAAATTAATAAATGAAAGAAAGAAAGAATAAATAAATAAATGAATGAATGAATGAATGAATGAATAAATAAATAAATAATTGAGTTTAAAATGTGAGATTTTTTTCTCTGAATTTAGTAATGCCATAAAATTTGGTAAAATTTAATAAAAGTTTGGAAAATATTCTGCTCTAATGTGTAATGTCTAATCACAGTACATTAGATGTAGTACAGTAGTAATATTCCTCTATTTCTACCTTCTTGTTGTGAACACACACTCTCCATCTCTAATAATTTAAGAATTAAAAATGTTAAAAAATGAAAAATATTATGGACTACTACTACTAATAATAATAATAATAATAACAACAATAATAATAATACACAACTGTACATTCATGCAGATGGTTAACAGTATTTTTTTCTGAGTAGTTCTTCCTCAAATAATTAAAATATAATTAAAAAAATAAATAAAATATTAATATTAATAACGAAATAAAATAAAATACAACACACAACTGTACATTCATGCAGATGGTTTATAATATTTTTTCTGACTAGTGCTCTCTCTCACTTTTCTTCTTCTTCTCTGGCTTCACCTAGACTCTTGGAAACTGGGCTCTAATGGGATCAGCCGTCAATCAGATCATGTGCATCAAAGAGCTGACAGTGTGTTTGACTGAAATATGTCTCAGTGTGACAGTCAGAAGCTCAGCGAACCGCACTTCACTCCGGCACAGGTACAGAATGACTGAAAATAGAGGTCATTCAGTTGACTCTCGGGGTAGAGATTAACACTAAATCTTGGCCATCTTTCTGCAGTGCATTAGTATGAGAAGTCACTTGCACCACTGAGAACTGACAGATTGAAGAGTGCAAAGAAAAGGTTATGATACAAAGCTAAAAAATAAACAATGGAGTTTAAACGTGCAGTATGTAGGATTGAAAGTGGTTGAACTAGGTATTGCATTAGTATTTGCTAAAACAGAAAAAGGAAAGTTTTTAGACCAAAGAATCCAGTAAACAAATGCATCCGAACATACCAAAACACCAATGATGTTAAGAAAAGCGGCAAACGAAACAAAAACAGTCAACCAAAACCAAATTAAACATCATAAAATGTAAATAAATAAACCTGCGTGTTATTTCGGAGGCTGCTACTGTCCTCTGGAGGTCATATTTTCAGCCAGGCTCGCATATATTAAGAAATCCATCAAGTCTGGGGTGATGAAATGTAATTTGGTAAACTGGCAGAGGGCTGGTTATAGAGATCAAAACAAAGACAGACGTTCTGACACGAAACGCACATTTTCAAAGCAGAATATCTGACTTCAGCATTGCTTCTCAGATAAACAAGAATGTTAGTTAGCATGTTTCTAAAATATCTGCAAACATATTATGGTATTTTTAAGTACAGTATGTACAGTATGATTGGGAAAGTCAAAAAATTAAACAAAACAAAACGACATTAAATATAATAAAAAAAAAACAAAAAACAAAAGCAGTAAAAACAAAACAAAAACAAACAAAACGATATTAAATATAATCAAATAAATAAAAAATAAAAAAAACAAAAACAAAACAAAACAAAACGACATTAAATATAATGAAATTAATAAAAAACAAAACAAAAGCAGTAAAAACAAAACAAAAACAAACAAAATGATATTAAATATAATCAAATAAATAAAAAATAAAAAAATAAAACAAAACAACATTAAATATAATCAACTAAATAAAAAACAAAACAAAAAAACAAAACAAAAACAAACAAAACAATATTAAATTTAATAAAAACAAAAACAAAAAAAAAACAAAAAACAAAAAAATGACATTAAATATAATAAAATAAATAAAAAAAAACAAAAAAAGCAGTAAAGTCAAAACAATACCAAAAAACGACATTAAATATAATAGAATAAATAAAAAAAACAAAAGCAGTAAAAACAAAACAAAACAAAACAAAAAAAAACATTAAAATTTAATAATATAAATAAAAAAACAAAAGCAGTAAAAACAAAACAAAACAAAAGTCATTGACAAAACAAAAGGCAAGTAAAACAAAAGTAAAACAAAATAAACAAAACAAAAACAAAAATAACCACGAAAACCAATGCAACCAAAAGACACCAAAGTTATGATGCAACTTTTTTTTGTATTTTTTGTCATAGCCAGGCATAATCTGCATACATTTTTTTATATTTCTGAGCAGAATTTTGTAAATAATCTGCATATTTATGTGGAATGATTTTAAGAATATTGTAACTAAAAAGTGAACAGATGAAATGAATAAATAAATATTTTTTTTTTAACTTTAAATAAAAGTTTAAAATGCAAATCCAATTAGATCCACTTGTTTTGTAAACAAAGTCTCTCATATAATATATCTACTAAAAGACAGAACAAATACTTTACAAACATAGTTTTTTTTTCAATGTCATACAGTGTTTTTAAAAATATATATTTATTTTTTACATTGTGAAGCACTTTGTTCAACAATGGTTGTTTTTAAATGCGTTATATAAATAAAATTTTATTGAACTGTAATATTATTTTAAACAAATATTATTAAGTACAAATTGTGTACAACATTTTTTTCATAAATCATAAAAAGGTATGAATATAATACAATAAGACTACTGAAATAAATATTAAAACTATAAATATATAATTACACACAATTAAGCAAATGCATATACTCAATAATGGTCTAAAAAATAAATCAGCAGATTTCTGTGTGGTGCTTATTTTGTGTGGGTCTACCTATTAACCTTGTTTTGCTTGCTATCAAACTCCAGTGAAATGCATTATGACTAAGGTCTATGAGATGAGAAGTGAAGTGGAGCCCACTAGAAACACAATACGCACATTCACCAATCCTGAACTCGCTTTACCAAATGTCCATCCATTCAAAAGGAGACCAATGAAACAGCAGTAATAAAGCAGGAGAATCTGGATAATGGAGCCTGGCTCTGGACTGACTGTAACAACAGGAGGGTGTGTTCATCTAACAAACCCTTTTACTGGACGCTCCATGCTTTACTGCCATGCTGACCTTCCCATCGGGACGCTGTTAAAAGCAGACGCACCGGACCCAGACATTTGGTAATTGTCTGCTTTATTTATTCAGCTGAGATAAAGCAGTTTTTCTGTGTCTGCTGAGGGGTCAGTCTTGAATGCCCTCTTCTGTAGATGCGTTTTTTGGCTAGGAGAAGAAAAATAAAAAGGCTTTCACTGATTTTATAGACATGACTCACTGTTGTGTAGAAAAGAAGCGGATTAGATATCAAGAAAAATGTTGGAAACCTGTAACCATTGACTTTCATACTATTTGGTAAATTTTCATTTTAGGGTGAACAATCCCTTTAAAGGCCCCAAAACCCAGCAAAACCATGAAAAAAAATAATATTAACAATCCTAGAGGAACAATAAAGCATTTCGCCCACTGGGCTTGGGCCCTAATAAAAACAAAACAAAACATAAAACAACAAAGCATTAAAAAACAAAACAACACAATCTCACCAAAACAACATTAAAGAAAAGATATAAACAAAACAAAAACAACCAAAGGCAACTAAAACAAAACCAAATTAGCTGAAAACAAAACAAAACAACCAAAGGCAACTAAAACAAAACCAAATTAGCTGAAAACAAAACAAAACAACCAAAGGCAACTAAAACAAAACCAAATTAGCTGAAAACAAAACAAAACAACTAAAGGCAACTGAAACAAAACCAAATTAGCTGAAAACAAAACAAAAAACAAACAACTAAAGGCAACTAAAACAAAACCAAATTAGCTGAAAACAAAACAAAAAACAAAACAACTAAAGGCAACTAAAACAAAACCAAATTAGCTGAAAACAAAACAAAAAACAAAACAACCAAAGGCAACTAAAACAAAACCAAATTAGCTGAAAACAAAACAAAAAACAAAACAACTAAAGGCAACTAAAACAAAACCAAATTAGCTGAAAACAAAACAAAACAAAAAACAAAACAACTAAAGGCAACTAAAACAAAACCAAATTAGCTGAAAACAAAACAAAACAACTAAAGGCAACTGAAACAAAACCAAATTAGCTGAAAACAAAACAAAACAACTAAAGGCAACTAAAACAAAACCAAATTAGCTGAAAACAAAACAAAACAACTAAAGGCAACTAAAACAAAACCAAATTAGCTGAAAACAAAACAAAACAACTAAAGGCAACTAAAACAAAACCAAATTAGCTGAAAACAAAACAAAACAACTAAAGGCAACTGAAACAAAACCAAATTAGCTAAAAACAAAACAAAACAACTAAAGGCAACTAAAACAAAACCAAATTAGCTAAAAACAAAACAAAACAACTAAAGGCAACTAAAACAAAACCAAATTAGCTGAAAACAAAACAAAACAACTAAAGGCAACTAAAACAAAACCAAATTAGCTAAAAACAAAACAAAACAACTAAAAGCAACTAAAACAAAACCAAATTAGCTGAAACAAAACAAAACAACTAAAGGCAACTCAAACAAAACCAAATTAGCTGAAACAAAACAAAACAACTAAAGGCAACAAAAACAAAACCAAATTAGCTGAAAACAAAACAAAACAACTAAAGGCAACTAAAACAAAACCAAATTAGCTAAAAACAAAACAAAACAACTAAAGGCAACTAAAACAAACCAAATTAGCTAAAAACAAAACAAAACAACTAAAGGCAACTAAAACAAAACCAAATTAGCTGAAAACAAAACAAAACAACTAAAGGCAACTAAAACAAAACCAAATTAGCTGAAAACAAAACAAAACAACTAAAGGCAACTGAAACAAAACCAAATTAGCTAAAAACAAAACAAAAACAACTAAAGGCAACTAAAACAAAACCAAATTAGCTGAAACAAAACAAAACAACTAAAGGCAACTAAAACAAAACCAAATTAGCTAAAAACAAAAACAAAACAACTAAAGGCAACTAAAACAAAACCAAATTAGCTGAAACAAAACAAAACAACTAAAGGCAACTAAAACAAAACCAAATTAGCTGAAAACAAAACAAAAACAAAACAAAGCCAAATAAAACAACTAAAGGCAACTAAAACAAAACCAATTAGCTAAAAACAAAACAAAACAACTAAAGGCAACTAAAACAAAACCAAATTAGCTGAAAACAAAACAAAACAACTAAAGGCAACTAAAACAAAACCAAATTAGCTGATAACAAAACAAAACAAAAACAAAACAAAGCCAAAAAAAAAACAACTAAAGGCAACTAAAACAAATCCAAATTAGCTAAAAACAAAACAAAACAACTAAAGGCAACTAAAACAAAACCAAATTAGCTGAAACAAAACAAAACAACTAAAGGCAACAAAAACAAAACCAAATTAGCTGAAAACAAAACAAAACAACTAAAGGCAACTAAAACAAAACCAAATTAGCTAAAAACAAAACAAAACAACTAAAGGCAACTAAAACAAAACCAAATTAGCTGAAAACAAAACAAAACAACTAAAGGCAACTAAAACAAAACCAAATTAGCTGAAAACAAAACAAAACAACTAAAGGCAACTAAAACAAAACCAAATTAGCTGAAAACAAAACAAAACAACTAAAGGCAACTGAAACAAAACCAAATTAGCTAAAAACAAAACAAAAACAACTAAAGGCAACTAAAACAAAACCAAATTAGCTGAAAACAAAACAAAACAACTAAAGGCAACTAAAACAAAACCAAATTAGCTGAAAACAAAACAAAAACAAAACAAAGCCAAATAAAACAACTAAAGGCAACTAAAACAAAACCAAATTAGCTAAAAACAAAACAAAACAACTAAAGGCAACTAAAACAAAACCAAATTAGCTGAAAACAAAACAAAACAACTAAAGGCAACTAAAACAAAACCAAATTAGCTGATAACAAAACAAAACAAAAACAAAACAAAGCCAAAAAAAAACAACTAAAGGCAACTAAAACAAATCCAAATTAGCTAAAAACAAAACAAAACAACTAAAGGCAACTAAAACAAAACCAAATTAGCTGAAACAAAACAAAACAACTAAAGGCAACAAAAACAAAACCAAATTAGCTGAAAACAAAACAAAACAACTAAAGGCAACTAAAACAAAACCAAATTAGCTAAAAACAAAACAAAACAACTAAAGGCAACTAAAACAAAACCAAATTAGCTGAAAACAAAACAAAACAACTAAAGGCAACTAAAACAAAACCAAATTAGCTGAAAACAATTAAAACAACTAAAGGCAACTAAAACAAAACCAAATTAGCTGAAAACAAAACAAAACAACTAAAGGCAACTGAAACAAAACCAAATTAGCTAAAAACAAAACAAAAACAACTAAAGGCAACTAAAACAAAACCAAATTAGCTGAAAACAAAACAAAACAACTAAAGGCAACTAAAACAAAACCAAATTAGCTGAAAACAAAACAAAAACAAAACAAAGCCAAATAAAACAACTAAAGGCAACTAAAACAAAACCAAATTAGCTAAAAACAAAACAAAACAACTAAAGGCAACTAAAACAAAACCAAATTAGCTGAAAACAAAACAAAACAAAACAACTAAAGGCAACTAAAACAAAACCAAATTAGCTGATAACAAAACAAAACAAAAACAAAACAAAGCCAAAAAAAAAAAACAACTAAAGGCAACTAAAACAAATCCAAATTAGCTAAAAACAAAACAAAACAACTAAAGGCAACTAAAACAAATCCAAATTAGCTAAAAACAAAACAAAACAACTAAAGGCAACTAAAACAAATCCAAATTAGCTAAAAACAAAACAAAACAACTAAAGGCAACTAAAACAAAAAAAATTAGCTGAAAACAAAAACAAAACAAAGCAAAAAACAAAACAACTAAAGGCAACTAAGGCAAAACCAAACCAGCCGACACCAAACACAACATAAAACAACAAAGCGTTCAAAACAAAGCAACAAAATCCCAACAAAACAATAGGAAACAAAATAAACAAAACATAAATAAAACAAAATACAAACAAGCAAACAAAATGGCAAACAAATGAAAGGCTTTCGCTGACATGAGTTGCTGTTATGAATTGCTGGATGAAACCATGTGCAAACATTAAAGCCTGCGATTTGTTTTTCCTAATATGGAAGTCAATGGTTACAACATTCTTCAAAATATCTTCTTTAGTGTTCAACAGAAGAAATAAACTCCTAAAGGTTTGGAACTACTTGAGGGAGAGTAAATAGTTGCTAAATTTTTAAATCCATTTAAAGGCCCCAAAACCACCCAAACATTGAAAAATAAAAATACAAATAATCCTAAGAAGAAAAATAGTGTCTTTCGCCTGTTGATCCTAATAAAAACAAAAGTGAAAAAAACTAACCAATCAAAAACAAAACAATACAACAAAACCAAAGCAAACAACATAAAACATAATAGATACAAGCAACCAAAAAGGCAACATAAAACAAAAGTCATCCATAAATGCAAACAAAACAAAACAAAACAAAAACAAAACATCATAAATACAAGCAAACAAAAATGCAACATAAAACAAGTCATCAATAAAGGCAAACAAAACAAAACAAAACAAAACAAAACAAATCATCATAAATACAAGCAAAAAAAAATGCAACATAAAACAAGTCATCAATAAAGGCAAACAAAACAAAAACAAAACATCATAAATACAAGCAAACAAAAATGCAACATAAAACAAGTCATCAATAAAGGCAAACAAAACAAAAACAAAACATCATAAATACAAGCAAACAAAAATACAACATAAAACAAGTCATCAATAAAGGCAAACAAAACAAAAACAAAACATCATAAATACAAGCAAACAAAAATACAACATAAAACAAACGTCATCAATAACGGCAAACAAAACAAAACAAAACATCATAAATACAAGCAAACAAAAATGCAACATAAAACAAACGTCATCAATAACGGCAAACAAAACAAAACAAAACATCATAAATACAAGCAAACAAAAATACAACATAAAACAAGTCATCAATAAAGGCAAACAAAACAAAAACAAAACATCATAAATACAAGCAAACAAAAATACAACATAAAACAAACGTCATCAATAACGGCAAACAAAACAAAACAAAACATCATAAATACAAGCAAACAAAATACAACATAAAACAAGTCATCAATAAAGGCAAACAAAACAAAAACAAAACATCATAAATACAAGCAAACAAAAATACAACATAAAACAAACGTCATCAATAACGGCAAACAAAACAAAAACAAAACATCATAAATACAAGCAAACAAAAATACAACATAAAACAAGTCATCAATAACGGCAAACAAAACAAAAACAAAACATCATAAATACAAGCAAACAAAAATACAACATAAAACAAGTCATCAATAACGGCAAACAAAACAAAACAAAACATCATAAATAAAAGCAAACAAAAATGCAACATAAAACAAACGTCATCAATAACGGCAAACAAAACAAAACAAAACATCATAAATACAAGCAAACAAAAATACAACATAAAACAAGTCATCAATAAAGGCAAACAAAACAAAAACAAAACATCATAAATACAAGCAAACAAAAATACAACATAAAACAAACGTCATCAATAACGGCAAACAAAACAAAAACAAAACATCATAAATACAAGCAAACAAAAATACAACATAAAACAAGTCATCAATAACGGCAAACAAAACAAAAACAAAACATCATAAATACAAGCAAACAAAAATACAACATAAAACAAGTCATCAATAACGGCAAACAAAACAAAACAAAACATCATAAATAAAAGCAAACAAAAATGCAACATAAAACAAACGTCATCAATAACGGCAAACAAAACAAAACAAAACATCATAAATACAAGCAAACAAAATTGCAACATAAAACAAGTCATCAATAAAGGCAAACAAAAGAAAACCAAACAAAAACAAAACATCATAAATACAAGCAAACAAAAATGCAACATAAACAAAAGTCATCAATGAAGGCAAACAAAACAAAAGAAAACAAAGAACAAACAAAACAAAACAAACGACAAATCAAACCAAACAAAACAAAAAACAAACAACAAAACAAAAACAAACAACAAAACAAAACCTTCAATAAAATAAAAACAACCAAACATAAAACAACAAAGCACTAAAAAATAAAAAAACAAAAACCCAGCATTAAACAAAATCAACAAAACATAAAAACCAATAAAAATAAACCAAATGTGTGATGACACTTTGATTTTTTTTCCTTCACTGTCTCGAACACCCTCTTCTGTAGATGCATTTTGGCGGGAGAAGAAAAAAAGACTTTCTCTGATTTTATAGCCTTGAGATGCTGTTGTGTAGAAAAGAAGCATCTGAAATCACGTGCAAATGTTAACAGTCCCAGATGAGTGGTATGCAAGACCGAGACCTCTAACAGGATGATTGAATTTTGACCATAATCCATCTGCACGCAACTTGTTTCAGCTTTTATACCACGATTTTACATCAGTGTAGCCTGAATCTAATAGACCCCACGATTAACAGCATCCAGCATCATCACTTTTTAATGCCAATAAATCAATGGGCTGTCTATTGGCTTGTCTAATGCACATCTGAGGCCTTGACCAGGACAACATGATGGATATTTATTTAAACATGCTGGAAAATTAATGACGCATTCCTTCAATGCATCCTCCATTCTCTCTCTCTCTCTCTCTCTCTCTTTTTTTTTTCCCATGCAACAAGCATTCAACGTCACACAGGTCACATGGAAGTCAGCAGATGTGACTAGAAATAAAATACATTACCAACCATATTTTTGAAGTGAATCACAAGAGAATCACAACACCACAAGTTAGATTAATAAATAACTAAATATTAATAATATAAATGAAAATAAAATAAAATAAGTGTAAAATAAAATAAAACAAATGAAAAAAATATTTATGTAAAATAAATGATAAATAAAATAAATAAAAACAAATGAAAATAATAATAATAAAAAATGTAATAAATAGTAAATAAAATAAATAAAACAAATGAAAAAGTAAAATATAAAACAAAAAATAAAATAAATGAATAAAATTTAAAAACAAAAAACAAAAAATAAAATAATAAACAAATAAAATAAATGATAAATAAAATAAATGACAATTAAAAATAAATAAATGAAATTAAAAATAATGATAAATGAAAATTAAAAATTAATAAATAAAAAGAAAAGAAAATGATAAATAAAATAAATAAAATAAAATAAATGACCATTAAAACTAAAAAAAATGAAATAAATATAAAATAATAAAGAAAATAAATGAAAATAAAAAATAAATAAAGAAAATAAATAAAAAATACAATAAATGAAAATAAAAAAAAATAAAATAAAATAAAAAATAAAATAAAATAAAATAATGAAGGACGGCCCTTTGAAGGACATGACTGAATAACGAATGTTACAGGACTATGAAATTATTGATCATATATGATCATATGATTTGGTAGTACAGTTTTTGCCAATATTATTAATGTTATTATTATTATTATTATTATTAATGAATATTGGTACCATTATGCAAATATTTATTATTATTATTATTAGTAGTAGTAATAGTCGTAGTAGTAGTAGTATTTCTATTATCATTATCATCATCATCATCATTATTATCATCATTATCATTTGAGATATGCAAATAAGAAAAGTGCATTTATAACAAGTTTACAGGTTGTGAGAAATGAATTAATTTATATGTTTATGTGCATAAATAAATAAATAAATAAATAAATAAATAAAGATTTTCTATTTCAAAATGTAAAAATCGTGTGCTGAAAATAATTGTGTTTCTCCTTTGTTTGTTTTTGTTTTGTTTGGGCAGCAATGATTGACAGAGCCTCGCCGAGTCTTATCCACTTCCTGTTCTGTGCCCTTTTGAGCAGGAAATCCTCTTCTGCAATGTTATCAGTGAGGAGATGAAATCAGTTTTCCCTGCGTGCCACTTCTTCACCACAATAAACCCTTAAATATCCAAGAAAGTTTCCTCCCGTCTCTCCACATCATGAGCTGAAGCTGACGTTCGCTCAGGATCCTGACACCATGAAGCTTCCATCAGCTTTCATTCATTTACAAATGCAAATGTTTGTTTGGCGTTTGTTTCGACTGATGCGACTGTCTGCAATCTGAATGCATTACGCCGTTTACACAGATTACAGCCCTCGCAGCCAAACACCCGCCAAAAGTGTGCAATTTATTCCAGCGACAAATATTACAGCGCTTTTCACAAAGGCTTGTGTGTGTCTGAGCGATATGCAAAGCAGAGGTAAAACACAGTCCGGGATTCACACATAATCAGAGCACAACAGGTACATTTGAGTCCTGCTTCATGCATCTGCTGTATTTTACATTTGAAAAACATTGCTTGGTCTTGAGTGCGACTTTGTTTTTGTAATAAATGCCTGCTATGTGGGTAGTTTTAAATGTCGGTGCTTTAGTCTGAATATTATTATTATTATTAATAATTATTATTAATGATAATAATAATAATAAAAATAATAATAATATTAATAGTGAGTTTGTTTTTGCAATAAGTTCTCTGATTTAACAATTGAGAGTCAGAAATTAAGTTAATGTTCAAAATAAATGAATAACTAATTAAATGAATAAATACATAAATTAAAAAACATTTATAAATAAATAAATAAATAAATAAATAAATATAAAAAATAAATTTACTTAAATTAATTAAAATATATATTTGTATATAAATAAATTAACAAATAAATTATTGAATTAATTAAAATAGAACATATATATATATATATAACAAATAAATAAATAAAAATATAATACAACCAATTATCAAAATATATATTTATAAATAAATAAATATAAATAAAATTAATTAAAAATATATTTAAAAATAAATAAATAAACAAATTAATTTATTAATTTATTAAAAATATAAAAAATTAATAACTAAATAAATATAAAAAATAAATAAATAAAATAAAGTAAAAATGTATTTACAAATAAATTAATTAATTAAAAATATATTTATAAATTATTTAATTAAACATATAATTAATAAATAAATAAAATAAATATAAAAAATAAATTAATTTAAAATATATTTGTATATAAATAAATAAACAAATAAATTAATAAATGAATTAAAATAGAATATATATATATATATATATATATATATATATATATATATATATATATATATATATATATTTGATTATTTTATTTATTTATTATATTAATTAAAATATAATAAATAAATAAAATATTAAAAAATATATTTATAAATAAATAAATATAAATAAAATTTATTAAAAATATATTTAAAAATAAATTAATAAACAAATAAATTAATTTATTTATTAAAAATATAAAAAATTAATTAATAAATAAAATACAAATAAAGCAAAAATATATTTACAACTAAATAAATAAAATAAATAAATATAAAAATAAATAAAAATAAATAAAAAATATATTTATAAATTAATTAATTAAACATATAATTAATAAATAAATAAAATAATCAAAAATGTATTTTTTTAAACAAAACATAAGTAAATAAATAAATAAATGATTATTAAACAGTAATCTATTTGAGTGTGGCCTTTTTCTTATCTTCAAAAAAAAAACAGCTGGCAAAAAAAAAAAAACACAAATGAAACATTTATGATGATTATTTATTTGTTATTTATTAATCTTGAAATGAATGTGATGTCACATCCATTATGTAAATAATTCATACATACATGACTTATTCCATTATTATTCATGCTTATTAAACTGGTTTGTTAAATATGTCTAGTTTATAATTTTACGGCAAATGAGCAAAAAACCCAAACATGTTTTATATTTATAAAGAAAGTATATTTTGATGTATCTGACTGATGTTTTACGCAGCGGATGCCCTTCCAGCTGCAACCTAGTACTGGGAAACATCCATACACACTCATTCACACACTCATACACTACGACCAATTTAGTTTATTCCAATCACCTATAGCGCATGTGTTTGGACTGTGGGGGAAAGCGGAGCACCTGGAGGAAACCAACACCAACACGAGGAGAACATGCAAACTCCACATAGAAATGCCAACTGGCCCAGCCAAGACTCCAACCCTAACCAGCGACCTACCTAATGTGAGGCGACAGTGTTAACCACTGAGCAGCCATATTAACCATGTTTAGATTTGTATTATTTATATTATTTGCAAATTACTCTGAATCTGCGTCTCATTTCGAAGGCTGTTATACTCTCCTCCAGTGGTCACATTTTCGGCTGCGTCCTATATATTGAACCACCTTTTATGACTGACATACATTGTTTTCCACCAAGGCAACCCGGGGTGCTGAAATATAATTAGGTAAACTGGTAGTGGGCTGGTTATAGAGACCAAAACAAAGACAGACGTTCCGACACAGAATGCACATTTCTAAAGCAGAATAACTGACTTTAGCATTGTTTCTCAGATAATCAAGTATGTTCACTTAACATATTATGGTATTTATATAATCTATAAAAGCCAAACGTAAATACAGCACCTTTAAAACACAAGTAAATAAATGCCAAACAGGACATAATATTACTACAACTCCTACTACATAACATATAAAACATAATATACAGAACACTGGCCTCCTTATACTCTCTGTGGCCACATAGTGTGTGGGTTAGTGTGTGTGAGTGTGTGTCAGTGGGGGATCTCCTGACAGCGGGTGTCGTCCTGCTGGGAGAACAGCAGATGCCAACATAATAATCCCCTTTTCCAGTGCACCCTGGGAAAGGTCAGACGCCTGGAGTGACAGATGTCAATCACCACAGCGCTTCACAAGCCAATTAACCAGAGCCTTAATGAACCCGCGGAGAGTCATTACTGAGAACCAACAGCTAACCATTACACAACCTCCGGAGGAACACACTCCACTGCTAACATAAGCCATGTTTACATCCAAATATGCAAATTAAATGTATGTAGATTTGAATATCGCATTAAACATTTGCAAATAATGCAGCGTTTCCATCCAACAAGTCCAAGAGAACAATATTGCAGGGCTCGACAATAAGGACTGCCCGATGGCCCGGGGCCAGCATGTGAGATGTTTGGGACAGTATACAGAATGGTTACTGACCCGATCAGCCCAGAGCTGCCTTCTCACTTAAGTTTAATTTGGCTGCAACTGTTTGTCAATTAGGGTGTTTTCACACCTACACGTTTGTTTCGGAACCTGTCTTGTTTACTTAGTTAGCGCAGTTTGGTTGGCATATGTGAATCCTGCAAAAGCGTTCGGATTCGCGCCAAATCAATCGGTCCGAGATTGCCTGAGGTGAGTCTCGGCTCGATTGAAACAAACTCTGGTGCAGATCAATTGTAGTGAGAAAGCAAAACGAACTAACGAACCAGGCTATATCACAGTGTATTATGGTTGTGTAATTGCCATATATACCAGTGGTGTAGTCCTTGCTATACGCACGTCTACTCCGTATGCTTACTTTTTTCCATGAGCTGTTTGGGTATTACCACTTCTGAGGATCAATAATTGCGTATAGCCTCGGTATACTCACTTGTTTTTCGGATTAAACTTCCCTAATTTATGTGTATTTGCATCCCCTTTAACTGTATACCAAAGGTTTTTTTCATTTGCATCTTAATTTGTTGCATTTTTGTTGCAACTGGTGCATTTCTGTTTAACTTGCGCTATTCTCCGCACCCGATGACCGCAACAGCTGTGAGAAAATTTTGTGAGAGTTTTTCGAAGACCACAACAAGTCAACTGAATGATGTCTCACTGAAACGTTCAGGTAAATTTATAAAACAGCATGGGTGTTGCTTTAGGCCTCCTATATTTCTATTCAGCACCCTTAAAGGTTTTGCGATTAGCTCATGAACTGTACACTACTAAATGATCGCCTCAGTCCCCTTTAATTTTGATATGAAAACGGTGGCAAACTTCCGCCGCTCCGTTTTCAGCTCATTTTTCATTTAAGCAGCAAACCACATCTGTTCAGGGCGAGAGAAATCCTAAAATCGCCCCTGTAAAACAGTATTTCACATGTCTTAATCATGCCTACTGCTACAGGGAACGACACTATAAATAAAACAATAAAAACGATGAGGCAAAGGCTACTCAATCGCGTAACAACAAAATATAAAAGGGTAACTACTAGTATATAATAGCGACAACAGAAGACAGACTCCTAATAGTTTGGTTTAAAACAAGCATGCACGAATGTGACAATCAAAAATAATGGCTGATTGATGTTTAAAGGAGCCTATTAAATGTAAAGTAATAAGCCAGTAAAGAAAGTAAGTTAAAAAGCTGTCTTTCCATGTCAACTAAATTGCTGTAACTATCTTGATTGACTCTTTTCTTTAATATTAAAATGATTAAATAAGCTACATACTGTATAAATATAGCCAATCTCAGAGTCTGCTGGGGGGGGGGGGAGCACTATTAGCTAAACATAAATCATTAAATAGGATATTAGCATCTCCCTTTAAAACAAACAAATTTGTTTGTATTTTTTTTCTTTTTAAATGGATAGTTTACGCAAAAAATTGTGATCATTTACTCAACTTGTTCCAAACCGGTTTGTCTTTTTTTCCTTCTGTTGAACACGAAAGAAGATATTTTGAAGAAAGCTGGAAACCTGTAACCATTGACTTACATTGACATAGTATTTTGTTTTTCCTTTTGTGGAAGTTAATGGTTACAGGTAACTGATGTAAAAAAACAACAACATACACACATATATATATATATATATATATATATATATATATATATATATATATATATATATATATATATATATATATATATATATATATATAGCTAATGAATCAAAGAAGCATTGACTTTCGTCATTTCTTTGCCTACTTTTAATTAAAATTTGGGTCGGGTGTAATAGTACACCACCTTTTTTTTTTAGGACTACACCACTGATATATACGACTATCTGAAGAGAGAATTATGAGTAGGGCGGGAAGTCATTCCTACCGGTAAATAGCGGTGTAACGGATCACTGCTGATCCGTGATCCGTACGGATCACAACCCACGGTTTGGAACACACGTGACCCGCGGATTAATAACTTTTTTGAATGTGTAGGTTAATCCAACATTTACACCAATAGCAGAGAGATCGCCTCCCGCGTCAATCAAATCACGCGTATCACAGCATTTTGACTTCCCTGTAAGATATAATGATGACGGAAACAGTTGTGGTGGGACCTACCTAAATGCTTTCTTAGGCTATTAATTTAAGGTGTTTTCTGTTACTGCTTGTTTAGCCTGCATTAATGCATTCAGTGTAAAGCTGCACAATTAAACATTAAAAGATCGAGATCTCAGTTCAAACACCCGCAACATGAACGATAAATGATAATGATTTGCATATGTTTATTAATCCTTCAAAGCGCTGCGTTCAAATCTGCATCGAGACACTACACTTTTTCAGTGAGTTACAAACAATTAAATAACACAGAAGTGCTGGGAGAACAGCTTATAGTTCAGATATGAACACTGATGTTTATGGTAAAGATTAAAATCACCGTTTAATGAAACATGACGCTGAATGTTTGACGCTGGTGAAAGCAATTACATTGTGTAACCAACAGATGGCGACAAACAACCGTCAAAAGATGTCACTGAATATGTTTTCAAAAATAATACACCTATAATGAAACATGAAGTTTTATGTGTGAACTGTTGAATTATTAATTGAAGATAAATACGATCTGTTGTACAAGAAGTTAGATTTCTATATTTAGCATTATCAGCAACAGCAGCAAAGATCATATTTCTTATTGAACACTTTTCTTTTTTCAGCTGGTTCTTTCTTGGTTTTTATTTTTATTAACATTACAGGTTCTAAGTTCTGTTTGTTAAAAGCAATGTTTTTTGCAGTAACATTTTTGTATAAATAGAAAGTAAATGACATTTGTCTCCTCCTTTTTTTACTGATCCGAAAAATGGTCCGATCCGTGACTAAAAAACCGTAGTGTGATCCGAACTGCAGATTTGTGATCCGTTACACCACTACCGGTAAATGTGTGTTTCATGTCGAATAAGAAAGTGAAAGCATGCTGAAACATTACCGAGAGCTGTTTATCTGTTAGGACAATTGACAGAAATTAGCATCTGATCATTTTTTCATAAGTTAATCTTATAATATTTTGTATTAGGCCTGTTGTTTTGTTAACTTCTGCATCTCGAAAGAAGCATCTGCCTTGTTGAACATTGATTATTTTTCAAATTTAGTTACATCACAATTGTAATTCTTTTAATTGTCAGTTGAAAGTATTAAAATAAAAGTTATGCTGAACAAAAAGTACAACTATGTTTGGTTTTTGACACATTATTTAAAATATGTGGCTAAGAAATAGCCATTAACTTCTTTTTTTTTTTGGTGGAGCCAGTAGAAAAAATCCTTAGCGTGGAACCCAGTATTGTGCGTTCCTAATAAACTGGCACCAAATATCAGAAGAAAAATTGAAGTTGCTGCATTAGGAGAAGGGCTTTTTCGCATATATTAACTTACTTATGTCTTAGAACATGTAGATGTATCATATTACAGGGCACCTAGGTTTCCCCTTTTCCAGATTTAATATAAGTCTTTTGTGTCTCCAGAATGTGTCTGTAAAGTTTCAGCTCAAAACACCCATCAGATTATTGATTAGAGCTTTCACTAGTTTGTATTTTATAGCTCTTAATAGCTTGTTGCTGTTTTTGTGTACTGCGCCTTTAAGGCTAGTCCTTCCCGCCCACCGTTCCCACGTGCCTGTCAGCGTGCCTCAGTCTCTGCCCTCGGCTGCCTCAGACAACTGACAGACGTAAAAGAAGCAGATCTCACGTAACGTTTGTGAGGAAAAACTACTGTAGGACCTTTCCTAATGATTATTTGATGTATTTGTTGTGGAGCTGCAACGATGAGTCACACACAGTGTCTTTACAAAGTTCACGCACACACACAGACACAGACACACACACACTCAGCGCGGACACACACACACATACAGCGCACACATTTAGCTTTGCACTGTCTTTGCACGCAAATGTGACAGAATACAGGTTAATATCCACTGCTGTATGGATATCTGTTACGTTAATGTACAAAATAAACCTGATTTAACGTCCACAAACCGAGATTGAAGCGTCTTCTTGTATAATTGTTCTGACACGCGGCTGTGCTGATGAAGTAAATCGCTGTAATTCACCACACATGCAGTGTTTTAAAAGATTTTAAACTTGTAAAAGTCACTCTTGATCACATTTGATGACGATTGATGATCCTAGCAAACTGAACAGACCTTTTATTCCCGGTTGCTTTGCGCACGTCCTGTCTTGTTGACAGGATTATAAACGTTACTACGGAGACATGTTAATACGCAGCTGTCAATCAATTCGGTCACTCCTACGTCAAGTTGCGGTCGGTCTCAAACCCGCTCCAATTGGTCCACCATTTTTATGTTGTTAAACTGAAAAAAAGGACTGAGTGTGTTTATATCACCCCAATATGACGGTCTATACACTATACCTACACATATGTCTGTCCAAACAGCTTGAAAAGTAGATTTTTTACCATAGGTGCCCTTTAAAGTCATATCCTTTTACAATCTCCGCTCGCACTTCTTAAAAGATTTGCGTGTTCTTCAGGTAATATATAACAATATTTACGTAATATATTTCTATTATATCTCAAAAAAAAGACAAAGAAAAAAGTTTTCTTTTCACAACCACAAATGTAGGTCAGTCTCCTGCTCCACATATTATATATAAATGTCTGTAAATCACAGCGTCAAGTTTACATCCTCACTCCAACGCCTAGAACTTGTTTAAAGCTTTGCTAGTGCACTCCAAACAAAAGACAACTTTTAGCATCCAGAAACAATTGAAACACACAATAGATCTGCCTTAAGGCCAAACAGTCCAAAAAGCCTGACGATTGATTCTTCCTGTCCTCAAGAACATGTGAAAAAAGAGTGGACATTATTAACACCACCTGCTACTCACTTCCACAATATGCTGGATATTTATAAGTCCCACTCAAATGTCCTGAATTTCCTTGTGAAAAAACCCTCAAGTGCACTTAACTGCATTGAATGTACACTGATAGTATCTTAATTCATTGTCTTTCGACTTACCCAGCATATGTTTTACAAAGCGGATACCCTTCTAGCTGCAACCCAGTACTGGGAAACATCCATACACACTCTCATACACAACGTCCAATTTAGTTCATCAATTGACCTATAGCGCATGTGTTTGGACTGTGGGGGAAACCGGAGCACCCGGAGGCGCACGCCAACTGACCCAGCCGGGACTCGAATCATGGACCTTCTTGCTGTGAAACAACAGTTTTACCACTGTGCCACTGTGTCGCCCCTCTGATAGTATAGTATACTTCAAATTTTAAAACTGCTTGCTGATAATATACTGGTATATGAAATAACTTAACCTTTAAGTGTTAGCTCTTGCAAAATGATATATGAAGTTACATCACTGTAAAAATTTGCGTCAAACATGTTTAGTATGGCGTTTCTGTGTGGAGTTTGCATGTTCTCCCTGTGTTCGCGTGGGTTTCCTCCGGGTGCTCCGGTTTCCCCCACAGTCCAAAGACATGCGGTACAGGTCAATTGGGTAAGCTAAATTGTCCGTAGTGTATGAGTGTGAATGTGTGTGTGTGTGGAAATTCCCAGAGATGGGTTGCGGCTGGAAGGGCATCCGCTGCGTAAAATCGTGCTGGATAAGTTGGTGGTTCATTACACTGTGGCGACCCCGCAAGGGACAAAGCCGACAAGAAAATGAATGAATGAATGTTTAGTATTTTTCCTCATATCTCACACACTGATGTCCCTTTGAATTTTGTTGATTAACATTAATATTTACACATATTGACAAATCACTGCGGCATGAAAGATTGATCACTAAATGGTCAAATTCAGATTTTTTTTTCAGAGTTTTATTGATGTTGTTTTGTTAGCAGTAAATATGTTGATTTCATGAAGCAGTGCCGCTTTTGATCAATCCTGAGTTGCAGGTAAGTGTAATTAAACTTCATTCGTCCCACTGGGGTTATAACACCAGTCAAGCTCAGATTATACTGTAAGTTCTGATACATTTCATGCAATGATTTACACTACTTGACAAAAGTCTTGTCGCCTACCCAAGTTTTAAGAACAACAAATAATAAGTTGACTTCTAGTTGATCATTTGGTATCAGAAGTGGCTTATATGAAAGGTAAAGGCCTCTAGATTATGCTTATTTTACTGAAATAAAATATGATCATGTCTTGATTTTGAATGATTTCATTAGGACAGTAAGGTCTGACTTTGCTTAGACTAAAGTCTTGTGACTGAACAGAAATAATGTCCAGTATAGAATATAAAGTCATGCTGCAGTGGAAACAGAATGAATATTGTGTCTGACTCCATCATGAGCTTGGAGGACTGCATCATACATCTCTGAATGACTCAAATCACGCATTAATGAAGTCATCTGGAATGGCAAAGAAAGCATCTTGCAGGACTCCCAGAGTTCGTCAAGATTCTTTGGATTCATCTTCAATGCCTCCTCCATATTACCCCAGACATGCTCAATAATGTTCATGACAGGTGACTGGGCTGGCCAATCCTGGAGCACCTTGACCTTCTTTGCTTTCAGGAGCTTTGATGTGGAGGCTGAAGCATGAGAAGGAGCGCTATCCTGCTGGAGAATTGTCCCTCTCCTGTGGTTTGTAATGTAATGGGCAACACTAATGTCTTGATACCTCAGGCTGTTGATGTTGGTCATCCACTCTGCAGATCTCTCGCATGCCCCCATACTGAATGTAACCCCAAATCATGATGTTTCTTTTACCAAACTTGACTGATTTCTGTGAGAATCTTGGCTCCATGTGGGTTCCAGTAGGTCTTCTGCAGTATTTGTGATGATTGGGATGCAGTTCAACAGATGATTCATCAGAAAAACCAAATGATCAACTAGAAGTCAAGTTATTATTTGTTACCCTTACAATTAAGATCGACAACAAGACTTTTGTCAGGTAGTGTATTCAAATTGAACTTCCTATCAAAAATGAATACACAAAATCATGTTTAATGAATTTAAATAGAGTAAATGTAGTGATAGCATATTTAAAAATACAATCAGAATGCTTATAAATGTCTAAAAGAACAATTATTCAGCTCCAAACAGAGCTAGAATTAATACAGATATTGAATGCATTTTATTTAAATGTCAGATTATACTTTTAACTGTAATGTGTTACTCAACATTGCAAATAAAGTGAGTTATAAATAGTATTTTTGTATAACAGTATGTGTAAAGTGTGCTTTTTCCATAAGAGTCAAGAGAAAACATGTCAACAGGAGGGAAAACTGCATGCTAAATGATTACATGAGCACTCTGCACTATAAAGTTGCTTCCTCTTAACAACCCAAATGAGTTTACAGGGATTCAGCGCACGTCCATGAGAAAGCTGGCCTGAATCTGACATGATCCGTGATAATAAAGGAGCCTGCTGGTTATTAAATTTCCCCATCCAGAGAATTATCAATGATTTACCTCTGCTATAAAAGCAGCCGCCGGGACACAGGTGAGAAATCTGATAACACTGTTTGTTTGACTTTCAATTTTTTGTTTTGCTCATACTACAAAGGGTGGATGAAAGCAGCTTTTCATTTATAAAACTTTCAGACACAAGTGAACGTAAAGAAAAAAGAAAACATGCTCAGTTCGTCAGCAGAGGAACGTCCTTTTCTCACAACATGAAAGAAGCTTCAGACGTGACGCTGCCCTTCACCTCATCTAACCTTAAAAAAGCGCAGAAATCTGACAGCTGGCAGCGGACACAAACACAATCCAGCTGGAATTATGCAAAAGCTTTAGAAACACACAGCCAAGGTTGAGTCCTCGCAGTCAAGAACATGTCAGGCACGTTATTGTACTGATTCATCAGCCGAGTGTTACTGAAATGGCCTGAAAAACACTCACGTCTAAGAAATAAACATCACGACACAAACACTCTAACCTTACTTTACAAAGCCAGAGTTTAAAGTTTCTGAAACGAGTCTCTTCTGCTCAACAAAGCTGATTAAATTTGATTAAAAATACTATAAGAATGGCAATACTGTGAAATATTATTGCTATTTAAAATACTGATGCAATACTTCTATCTGCCTATTTGTCTAACCAAGGACAACATGCTAGCAACATAATAACAGAATGCTAAAACTAAACCTAAGGGAATGCTAAAACATACTAACATGCTAAAACAATTGAACAGAATGCTAAACTATATTAACATAATGCTGAACCACACTATCATAATGCTAAAACTAACCCTAACCCAAACAGAATGCTAATACATACTAACATAATGCTAAAACATAATGGCTCAGTTTCCCAAACAGGGCTTAGCTTAAGCCAGGACTAGGCCTTAGTTAAATTAGGCTATTTTAAGCCACATTTATAAAAATGGCCTTAGAAAAATATATTACTGGCGTGCACATGTAGACAAAAAAATGACACTGATGTATTTTAAGACATCTCACTGCAAGTTATTTTGAGTTGAGACAGCTCAAACAAGCAATTTAATATTAACTAGCCTTAAAGCTTGTTTGTGAAACCGGGGGTATATCTGCTAAAACTAGCCCAAACCCTAACCGAATACTAAAACAGACCAACAGAATGCTATAACATACTAAAATAATGCTAAAACTTACTGACAGACTGCTAAAACATAATATCACAATGCTAAAACTAGCCCAAACCCTAACCAAATGCTAAAACATACCAACAGAATGCTAAAACATACTAACATAATGCTAAAACTTACTGACAGACTGCTAAAACATAATATCACAATGCTAAAACTAGCCCAAACCCTAACCAAATGCTAAAACATACCAACAGAATGCTAAAACATACTAACATAATGCTAAAACATACTAACATAATGCTAAAACGTACTGACAGAATGCTAAAACATAATATCACAATGCTAAAACTAGCCCAAACCCTAACCAAATGCTAAAACATACCAACAGAATGCTAAAACATACTAACATAATGCTAAAACTTACTGACACAATGCTAAAACATAATTCACCTGCTGAAAAAAACAGCTTAAACCAGCCTAAGCTGGCCATTTCCAGGCTGGGAGATGACCAGCTAAAACCAGCCTGACCACCCTAGCCAGACGGAGTCCAGCCAAAACCAGCTACAAACCTGGTTTTGGCTGGTCATTTCCCAGCTAAGACCAGGCTGGAAATAAACCAGCCTAGGCTGGTTAAGGCTGTGTTTTTCAGCAGGGAGAATGCTAAAACACAATATTAAAATGCTAGAACTAACCCCAACAGAATGCTAAAACATAATATCAGAATGCTAAAACTAATCCTAACCCCAACAGGGCACTCAACGGAACTCACGGACACATCGAGCAGGGGCGGAGGCCAACATTATACCAATCCAGGGCTTAGCCCAAATGTAGTCACTATACACCATCCTTATTCCCCCACTACACTCATGTTTTACCCTTAAAAGCCAGTTCATTTAGGGCATCATCTATAAGAATACACATTTTCTGAAAAATATTTGAATAAAACATCCCAAATCAGCCTTTGTAAATAAATCAGCCTTTAGCGTCAGACGCTTACCTGTCTGCAGGGGCCGTCCTGGTGCTGCGGGGTTTGTTGACCTGGGCGTACAGGGTCTCGAGGGCCAACGGTGGCTCTCTGGGGCCCAGCGGACGCTCCTGTCCTGGTGTGAGGCTCAGGTCCAGACTGCTGTCCAGAGACGAGTCCAGAGAGCCGATGCCGGCGTAGGTGTGCTCCTCGTCTGAGCTCAGCGGTTGGCTGAAGTCCTGGATCTCTGCATACTCGCGCTCTTTGGCCTGACGCTCACGCAGCTCACGCGTCTTTGCCTGAATCCTGCAAACACAACATAAATGACTGTTTAAGTCAGCTCCAATAGCCCAGTGGTAAATAGTGCGCAGACATATAGCACTGAGGTGCTCGCGACCTGAGTTCGATTCCCGGTTCGAGGTCTTTTGCCGATCCTTCCCCCCTCTCTCTGTTGCCCATGTATTCCTGTCTCAACTCCACTGTCCTATACACAAAAGGTGAAAACCCCTAAAAATATAATTATAAATCACTGTTTAAATTAAATTTTTACATCTTAAAATAAAAACTGGAATTTGTGGAAAACATTTATTATTATTATTATTATTATTATTATTATTATTATTATTATTATTATTAAATGTTTAAAATATTTTGTATTTTTGTGGGGAAGCTCACAGTAAAATAAACTAAAGTTGGCAAAAATACTAATAAAATATAATAAATCTAAAATTGCATACTAATTATTATTATTATAATTATTATTATTATTATTATTATATGTGGAAAAGATACTCGATTTTATCGAGTTTCATCAAGATTATAGCTGGAGTCAACAAAAGAAAATAAAAGGACTTTTTTTAATTACATTTTTAAATGTTAAAAAAAATGCAATTTGGGGAAATCATTTATTATTAATATTATTATTATTATTATTATTATTATTATTATTATTATTATTATTATTATTTGTAATTTAATTAATTATTTATATAAATGTTTAAAATGGCTCGAAGTAAAATGAAAAAAAAGTTGCCAAATACAAAAATACTACTAAAATATAATCAATCTAAAATTACTTTACAAACTTATCCAGCATATGTTTTACGCAGTGGATGTCCTTCCAGCCGCAACCCATCACAGGGAAACATCCATCCATACACACTCATTCACACACAAACACTACAGACAATTTAGCCTACCCAATTCACCTATAGCACATGTGTTTGAACTTGTGGAGGAAACTGGAGCACCTGGAGGAAACCCCCGCCAAAACGGGGAGAACATGCAAACTTCAAACAGAAATGCCAACTGACCCAACCGAGGCTCGAATCAGCGACCTTCTTGCTGTGAGGCGATCATGCTACCCACTGCGCCATCCGCCTATTATTATTATTATTATTATCATTATTATTATTATTATTAATATTATTATTATTATTATTATTATTATTAGATGTGGGAAGACTCGATTTCATCAAACAAAATTATTATTTTTTTGGGGGGGGGGGGGGGGGGATGGGCATCAACAGAAAGCACAATGACTTATTAATCTTATTAGAATGACTTATTAAAAAATGCATTTGTAGATATTAAAACACTAACTTTAAATTAATTAATTAATGCAAGTAATATGCCAAAACATATTAAAAATATGTTGGTGGTGCAATAAATCATGCAAAAAAAAAAAAACAACCTGATTTGAAAAAAAAAAAAAATATATATATATATATATATATATATATATATATATATATATATATATATATATATATATATATATATATATATATATATATATTATTTGTTTATATAAATGTTTAAAATATTTTTGTGGGGAAGTTTGAAGTAAAAAAAACTAAACAAAACAAATAACAAGTTGCCAAAAACAAAAATATGACTAAAATAAAATCAATCTAAAATGTATTATTATTATTATTAATATTATTATTATTATTAATATTTAATTAAAGTACATTTGTATCGGGCTGCACGATTATTCTATTGCAATCAAATTAAGTTAAAGTTGCAATCAAATTTAAGTTATTATATACAGGCATAGTAATTTTATAGCATGTAGTTGATGTCTACGTGTACATGTTTAATGAAGTGTATTTGTGTAATAAGTGTATGTGTTGTCCATAAAGTCCTCGATGTCCTTATTATTATTATTACTACTATTATTATCTGTCATACAATTACATATTTATATAAATGTTTAAAATATTTTTGTAATTTAAAAAAATAAAAATAAAAAGTTGCCAAAAACAAAACAAAACAATTTATTTATTTTACTCTTTCAGTATTTAAGTATTGTTTCAGTTTATCCACACACACAAAGACACAAATATGAAAATGTGCTGATGCTGATTTGCCAGTGTTTCCCAGCCGATTAGCGTGAGTCATAAACGTGTGCAGTGAATTGGATTTGGAGCAGCGGAGGCCGACAGAAAGACCGTCAGTGTGACTGTAATTCTATTAGCCTGACAGAGAGAAAACGCTCATTGTGGCTAAATCAGATCACTCTTATATGAGAATATGAGGAATCCTTCAGTCTCTCTGTCAGAGAAAACCCTCAGCTCAGCTCCTGCCGTCGTGGCTGTCAATCAAACAGAGACGTCGGGGTCAAAGGTCAGCAGGTTCAGACCTCTCTAACCCCTGAGAAACGCTCAGGTCTGCTGATGAGCATCTGGATCTGATGAGACACAGAAAACACGACAGGAGGCTTTTCACACCTACTTTAACATCTCCAGGACCATTCCTGAGGATCTCCTTTCCCTCGCAGACACGCACACACTGACGCACGCACATATAATAAAATACAAATATATGTTTAGTGTTTTAAATCATCATCATTATATTATTCTGAGTTCTGAAAGATCTCGTCACACTGAAGACTTGAGTAATGATGCTGCAAGTTCATCTTTTCATCACCGCTTTAATATATATTTTAGTGTATATTCATAGAAAACAGTTGTTATAAATTCTTATAATATTGCATATTTTAATTTACTAGATTGTTTAGCTTTTGGGCGGCATGGTGGCACAATGGGTAGTGCTGTTGCCACAGCAAGAAGGTCGCTGGTTTGAGCCTCGGCTGGGTCAGTTGGCATTTCTGTGTGGAGTTTGCATGTTCTCCCCGTGTTGGCATGGGTTTCCTCCGGGTGCTCCGGTTTCCCCCACAGTCCAAACACATGCGCTATAGGCAAGGGCGTAGGTATATTCATTCATTCATTTTATTTTCGCCTTAGTAATCTTAGCAATCTATGGTCGGCACAGCGGAATGAACCGCTAACTTATCCAGCATATGTTGTACGCAGCGAATATGTATATATATATATATATATATATAATATATATGTTGTTCCCATCAGTGGGAAACACCCATACACACTCAATCACACACATACACTACGGACAATTTAGCTTAGTCAATTCACCTATACCACATGTCTTAGGACTTGTGGGGGAAACCGGAGCACCCGGAAGAAACCCACGCGAACATGGGCCGAACATGCAAACTCCACACAGAAATTGACCCAGCCGAGGCTCAAAGCAGCGACCTTCTTGCTGTGAGGCAATCGTGCTACCCACTGCGTCACCACGTCGCCCAGTGGCGTAGCGGACGGGCCCGCAGGGCACGCACCGCGGGGGGGCCCCGCGTGATAAGGGGCCCCCGCGGGATATTTTTGTGTCAAAGCGTCACGGAGAAGTAATATCAGCCATTGGCGGCAAACTGCGAAGAAATGACTGGGGCCTCTTTCGCGCGCTCTAGGTATCGCGCGCGCTCGCTCTCACGTGCACTCTCTCTCCCTGCCTTCACGCGCGCTCTCTCTGTAACGGCGCTGTGCGCATTAGTTCCCCGCATTCAGAAGTTAACCCCCAGCTTGACACAGGTAATAAAAAGATTCAACTTCAGTCATGTTCATGTTGTGAAACACTATCAAAATGTCCACTGTTGATTATATTAGACTTTTGTTTTCAATAGCGATTTAAAACCTTTTAATATAGGAAGTCCTCGGCTCTGCATATTATTAATCAGAAGCTGAGTGTATATAGTTTTACGTTAGGAAATACAGTCTTGAATTTTAACAGTCGGCAAGTACCAGAGAACAGATGCAACACATTGATCAAATTTAGTTTTCAGTCATGCTGAAAGTAATATTCTACTCGTTTAGTTTTGCCTTCATTCGTTTTAGATGTCAGTACTGACATACGAGTCTTCAACACATGATTTTTTTACAACACGTTTTTTTAATATAATAGTTTAACTAACTAATTTCTAATACCTACCTTTTTTATCTTTCCCATGGTGACAGTGCATGATATTTTACTAGTTATTTTGCAAGTTGTATTCAGATTAAAGTGTAATAAAAAGACTTCACTAGGTTATGTTAACTAGGAAAGTTAGAATAATTAGTGAAGTTATAGTATAACTGGTTTGTTGTGTAGACAATCAAAAATATACAGTAAATATTTCTTAAGGGGGCTAACAATACTGACATTAAAATTTTATTTTTAAAAATTTAAAAACTGCTTTTATTTAAGAAATAAACTATATAGAAAAAGACTTATTATTTATTATTATTACTTCTTTTTTTTACAGGAAATACTGTGAAAATTTCCTTGGTTTGTTAAAGATCACTTGGAAAACATTATTTTAAATTAATTTTTTCACCAGGGGGCCCCGTCAATAATTCTTGCAGGGGGGCCCCCGCATTTTGCGCTACGCCACTGACGTCGCCCCGTGTAAGGTATATATCGCTATTACAGTGTTTCCACTAGGTTTACAGTTTTTTTTTTTTTTTTGGGTAGGGGGGTTGGGGGGGAGGGGGGGTGGCTGGCCCAACGTAGCGTGGCTGTTCAGACTTAAACTGACACAAGGAGTCATGGTCTTTTAATGACAGCAGTAAATAACTGAACAACTATTTGACCTGTACAACCGTTTGTAAATTATAAACTAACATTTATTTTATAGCTTTTTTATTCACAAACTGTGCAGCTTTTGTCACTGCAATGTATCTTTATGGGCTTCTGGAAGAACATTTCCTGAGCCTCTTGGTATGAAATGTCAGAAATGTCTGGCCCATTTATTAAACATGTCTCTTATAAAAATTTAGATGTGAACATGTCATGGCCAGAGGCAGCTTTACAGAAAATAATTCATCCATTCATTTTACTTCAGCTTAGTGCCTTATTTATCAGGGGTCACCACAGCGTAATGAACCGCCACAGAAAAATGACAAACAATGCAATTTGGAAACATTTGAAATGATGAAAGATGAAAATGAGTTAAAATGCACATCTATAAATCTAATACTACTGTACTAAAAGGAAATACGCCCATTAACTACTTCTTATAGCAATGAGTGTATTACAAGAGTGTATATTATTAAATATTGTCAAAAACACAGAAGACTTAAATACATGCAGGACCATTTCAATATCAACCTATCAAATGTAATGTTTAGACCATCACTGTGCCTCTCGCGATCTGTTCACTTGCTCATTCACTCTTGTCTCCGTGATTTCCTGGTATTTTAATTCATTTTGGGGAATCACGGAGCCGGTATGAGGAGAGGAGAGGTCATAACTAGACACTACATAGAGGAGTGAGCTCCGCTCGCATCACAGATCACAGCATGGCATGTGCGCGACGTATCTGAAGAGCGGGGAGGGATGCAGGACGTATTTGAGGACCGGGCGGGAGACGTGTGATTTCCAGGAGATTATCATTCGTTTGCGGGCATCCGTGAGTCTCTATGCATTTACAGGAGACTCCCAGAACTTTCGAGAGACTTGGGATGTCTGCATCTGTATATATTTTAGCTGCAGTGACGCGAGCGCAGAACAGAAATGACATGCTGTTGTGTAAATAAGACATTACATACGGCTATTTAGCTTGTGTATTAAAAGAAGTTGTGATCTGGCGCTTTATATATAATACATATAACGTGACCTCATGAGGGGCGGGTACAGCCGTTGGGAGGGCGGGGCGCCCCCCTTATATAATGGTAGGGGAAACACTGTATTAATTATTTCACTGCTATTAAAATATAGTATTAATTAATCTTCTCTTCCTACAATTTATTAGGTTAAATTAAATAGTCAGGCCCTTAGCAAGGTGGTTCATTCCACTGTGGCGACCCCTGATGAATAAAGGGACTAAGCTGAAAAAAAATGAATGAATGATGAGAATAAAATATTAACCCAAAACATCTCACCAACTCCAAAATGTCTTCATTTATGAATGACTTCACAGTGGCCATATTTCAGAGTTTATTCTGCACCAGTGTTATATATTATCATGTTATTATTACAAGAGAGAGGGGAGAGAGAGAAAAAGTTGAAAAAGTAAAGAGCTTCAGTAATAATGTGCTCAGTGTGCTGTTTCTGTGTCCTGCATTAACTGCACTCTGCACCATTAATTGTGTAATGAACTAAAGGTGGACAAGGGAATTGTGGAGCGGTTTAACTGACACACACACACACACACACGCACACGATCATAGTTCAACACACACATAATGACTAGTACATAATGTCAATCTGACTAATTCATGTCAAGTTTGGAGAGCAGAGTGATTTTCTGTCCTCAGAATTACAGATAATTACTGTATGCTGCTTGTTTGTTATTAAACACATAGTCATGACTTCTGATTGAATGCAGCACTTTTTAATCCAATGTAGAATGCTGAGAAAACAAAGTTGCTGCAGTTCTTCAAATGGTTGCTTTGTTTATTGTGATAAACACTATTTGTAATTGTAATTATTTATTGATCTTCATCATCGCTCACTGCTGTTTGCTTAAACTAAACCAATTAAACATGTTGTTAGTATTTAAATAGAGATGAAATTACTTACAATAGAAGCAATGGGTTGGAAGAAAAATAAAACAAAAGTTTAAAGAAACAATCTAAGACTGAAATTTTAGGCTTAAAAATGAATTATCGTTAATTTGGTAATTGATTTATTTATTCTTGTCACTCTTTATTATATTTTATAATAAAAAGCAATAAAATTTTATTTAATTTTATTATTTTATATTATTTAATCTTATTTTATTTTATTATTTTATTTAATTTTTTTTATTTAATTGTATTTTATTATTACATTTTATTTTATTATTATTTTTTATGTTATTATTTTATTTTATTTTTTATTTTATTTTATTTTATCATTTGTTTATTTTGTTTTATTTTATTTTATTTTATCAATTTATTTTTATTTTATTTTTTCTTAATTTTATTTTATTATTTATTATTTTATATTATTTAATCTTATTTATTTTATTATTTTATTTTATTTTATTATTTAATTTTATTTTATTATTACATTTTATTTTATTATTATTTTTTATGTTATTATTTTATTTATTTTTTATTTTTTTTTATTTTATCATCTGTTTATTTTGTTTTATTTTATTTTATCAATTTATTTTTTATTTTATTATTTAATTTTTTCTTAATTTTATTTTATTTTTTATTATTTTACTATTTTTGTTGGTAGTCATGTGGCAAAATTAAATAAACTAACTTAAATCAATAAAGCGCCAATCATCTCAGACTGGTTTCTTGAACCAGACAATGAGTTCACTGAACTCAAATGGCCTCCACAGTCACCAGACTCAATCCAGTTGGGCACCTTTGGGATGTGGTGGAACAGGAGATTCAAATCATGGATGTGCAGCCGACAAATCTGCAGCAACTGCGTGATGCTATCATGACAATATGAAGCAAAATCTCTGAGGAATATTTCTAGTAGCTTGTTGAATCTATGCCACAAAGGATTAAGGCAGCTCTGAAAGCAAAAGTGGGTCCAACCTGGTACTAGTAAGGTGCACCTAATAAAGTGGCCGGTGAGTGTATATAATATGTGAAATATAAATTTTTTGTACATCATTATATATGTCACTTGTGATCATTTTAATGAAGCCTCACTGAATAAAATATATACATTTTTGAACTTCTCACTGGTGCTTTATTAAATTTATCAACACTAAAGTAAGATCCTGACATGTTAGGATACTTTAGAGTGTTTAATATCCATATTTCATGCATTATATCTCAAATAAACTCACAAGTCTGCTATGTTCAGCAAACTTTAATAATGAAGAGCACACATAACAGCTGAAAGAGTGGCGCAGCAGACCTCAGCGAGTCACATGACACACAAAACTGATGCTAAAAGAGGAAGAGAAGAGAGAAAACACTCTCAAAATATTAACAAGAGGGATGAAGACGCTCCCGCTGAGACTTGATCAAACAACAAAGCAAATCCCTCTTTGTGACTTTGTGGGCTCATAGCTAATTAGTGTAAATTGCTACTGTGTGTGTGTGTGTGTGTGTGTGTGTGTGTGTGTGTGTGTGTGTGTGTGCGTGTGTTGCACAGCAGAACTATAGATGTTTGTCTTTCAAGATGGATTATATTTAAGAAAAGTTTGATCTTGTGATGGTCTTACATTAGTTTTATTGTGTGTGTTTGTGTGTGTGTGTGTGTCTGTGAGTGTGTGAGTGTGTATGTGTGCACATGTGCGTTTGCCTATGTGTGTGCATGTGTATCTGCATTAGAGTATGTGTGTGTGTAAGGGTGCATTAGTGTATGTGTGTGCATGTATGTATGTGTGTGTGTGTACATTTTTGTACATGTACAGTACATGCATGCATGCATTCGTGTGTGTGTGTGTGTATGTACATTTATTTGTGCATTTGTGTTTGAGTGTGTATGTGCATGTGTGTGTGTGCGTGAGCTTATATTAGTTTATGTGTGTATATTTGCATATGTGTGTGAGTGTGCACTAGTTTGTATGCATGTGTATGTGTGTGTGTATGTGTGCATGTACAGTATGTGTATGTGTGTGTGCATTTGGGTATGTGTACAGTATGTGCTTGCATTTGGGTGTGTGTGTGTGTGGGTGTGTATGTATGTGCATGTGCAATTGTGTATGTGTGTGCGTGTGTATATGCATTTGTGTATGTGTGTATATGTGGATTTGTGTGTGCATTTAGGTATGTGTGTATATGCATGTTTGTGTGTGTTTATACATGAATTTGGGTTTGTGCTTTTGCATGTGTATTTGTGTATATGCATGTGTGTGTGTGTATGTGCACGTGTGTGCAGTTTAGTATGTGTCTGTGTGTGCATTTGTGTATGTGTGTTTGTGTATGTATGTGTATGTGTATGTGTATGTATGTGTATGTGTGTTTGTGTATGTATGTGTATGTGTGTTTGTGTATGTATGTGTATGTGTATGTGTATGTATGTGTATGTGTGTTTGTGTATGTATGTGTATGTGTATGTATGTGTATGTGTGTTTGTGTATGTATGTGTATGTGTGTTTGTGTATGTATGTGTATGTGTATGTGTATGTGACTGTGTATGTGCATGTGTGTACATTTGTGTATGTATGTGCATGTCTGTGTGTGCGTGTGCCTTTGTATGAGTGTGTGTGTGTGTGTGTGTGTGTGTGTGTGTGTGTGTGTGTGTGTGTGTGTGTGTGTGTGTGTGTGTGTGTGTGTGTGTGTGTCTGTGCATGCATGTGTATTTGTGTATGTGTCTGTGTGTTTGTATGTGCATGTTTGTGTGTGTATGTGTCTGTGGGTGCATTTGGGTATGTGTGTACATGTGTGTTTGCATTTGTGCATGTGTATTTGTGTGTGTCTGTGTGCATTTGTGCGTATGTGTATCTTTGTGTATGTGTGCGTGTGTTTATGCATTTGTGCTCGTGTGTATTTGTGGATTTGTGTGTGTGTATGCATGTTTGTTTGTGTGTGTGTGTTTATATACACGTTTGTGCTTTTGGTGTGTGTGTATGTGTGTGTGTGTGTGTATGTGTGTGTGTGTGTATGTGCACGTGTATGCATTTTAGTATGTGTCTGTGTGCGTGTGCAATTGTGTATGTGTGTGTGTAAGTGCATATTTGTGTGCGTTTGTGTACGTGTCTGTGTGTGCATGTGTATTTGTGTGCGCGCGTGTATGTGCATGAGTGTGTGTGCTTGTGCATTTGTGTATGATTGTGTATGTATGTGTTTGTGCATGTGTGTGCTTGAGCATTTTTGTATGATTGTGTATGTGTGTGTGCAATTGTGTATGATTGTGTGTGTATGTGTTTGTGCATTTTTGTATGATTGTGTATGTGTGTGTGCATTTGTGTATGTGTGTTTGTATGTGTCTGTGGGTGCATTTGTGCATGTGTGTAAATGTGGATTTGTGTGTGCGTTTATGTATGTGTGTGTGTGTGTTTATGCATGTTTGTGTGTATATGAGTTTGTGTTTGTGTATGTGCATTTTTGTGTATATGTGTGCTCCTGGATGTATGTGCATGTTTACTTGTTTGTTTGTGTGAGTAAGTGAGTGAGTGAGTGAGTGAGTGAGTGAGTGAGTGTGTGTGTGTGTGTGTGTGTGTGTGTGTGTGTGTGTGTGTGTGTGTGTGTGTGTGTAAGTGCATGTTTGTGTGCGTTTGTGTACGTGTCTGTGTGTGCATGTGTATTTGTGTGCGCGCGTGTATGTACATGAATGTGTGTGCTTGTGCATTTGTGTATGTGTGTGTTTGTGTATGTTTGTGCTTGAGCATTTGTGTATGTGTGTGTTTGTGTATGTTTGTGCTTGAGCATTTTTGTATGATTGTGTATGTGTGTGTGCATTTGTGTGTGTGTGTTTGTATGTGTCTGTGGGTGCATTTGTGCATGTGTGTAAATGTGGATTTGTGTGTGCGTTTATGTATGTGTGTGTGTGTGTGTTTATGCATGTTTGTGTGTATATGAGTTTGTGTTTGTGTATGTGCTATTTTGTGTATATGTGTGCTCCTGGATGTATGTGCATGTTTACTTGTTTGTTTGTGTGTGTGAGTGTGTGTGTGTGTGTGTGTGTGTGTGTGTGAAATATAGATGTGTGTCTGTCATGATGAAATATCTGACTCTAATTGCTGCTTGTCTGCATCTGAACAGGAGAAAGCGAGTGTTGAACTAATTAAGAGTTTGATGTTGTGATAATCTCATATCTATCCAGCCTGTCGATGTGTGTGTGTGTGTGTGTGTGTTTGTGAGTGAGGCCGTTATGGCAACATATGGGTCGTCATGGCAGATCTAGGTTTGTTTCTAGGTAACAGGAGAACTCAGAGAAACAAAACTCACATCTACAAGTTGTCACGATTGAACAGCAGCTCATTAGATGATCCGTCTATAGCGTAACGCCACGCTGAGTGATTTATTTACAGCACATCTATCTGAAGCGCAGCCAGGCGGACGGTATGCGGTCACGGTGTTCATTCTGAGGAGGCGATCAGTCATTGATCACGGCCTCATATAAACAGCAGATAAGGAGACAAGCAGAGACTGATCAACTCTGGAGAAGTGTGGAAGAGAACTGTAATGTTCGTGTATGTGTGTGTGTGTGTGTACATTTGGTTATGTGTCCGTGTGCATGTGTGTGTTGGTGTATGTGTCTGTGTGTGCATGTGCATTTGTGTGTGTGTACATGTGTATGTATTTGTGTATGTGTCTGTGTGTGCATGTGCATTTGTGTGTGTGTACATGTGTATGTATTTGTGTATGTGTCTGTGTGTGCATGTGCATTTGTGTGTGTGTGTACATGTGTATGTATGTGTGTGTGCATGTGCATTTGTGTATGTGCATGTGTGTGTTTGTATATGTGTGTGCATTTGGGTATGTGTGTGTACATTTGTGTACATGTCTATGTGCATTTGTGTGTGTGTGTACATGTGTATGTATGTGTGTGTGCATGTGCATTTGTGTATGTGCATGTGTGTGTTTGTGTATGTGTGTGCATGTGCATTTGGGTATGTGTGTGTACATTTGTGTACATGTCTATGTGCATTTGTGTGTGTGTCAGAGTGCATTTGTGTATGTGTGTGTGTTTATATTTGTAGGTGTGCATTTGTGTATGTGCACATTTGTGTGTGTGTGTGTGTGTGTGTGTGTGCATGCATTTGTTTATGTGTGTGCACGTGTATGTGCATGAGTGTGCGTTTGTGTGTGTACTGTGTATATGTGTATATATATATATATATATATATATATGTGTCTGTGTGTGCATGTATATTTGTGTATGTGTGTGTATGTGCATGTGTGTGTGTGTGTGCATGTGCATTTGTGTATCTGTGTGTGTACGTGTGTGTGAGCATGTGTGTGCATTTTAGTATGAGTCTGTATGTGCGTGTGTGTACATTTGTGTATGTCTGTGTGCATTTGTGTATGTGTGTGCATGTACATGTGTGTGTACATGTGAGTGTACGTGTGTGTTTGTGCATGTGTGTGTGTGCATTCATGTATGTGTCTGTGTGTGCATGTGCATGTGTGTGTTTGTGTATGTGTCTGTGTGTGCATGTGTGTTTGTGTCTGTGTGTGCATGTGTGTGTTTGTGTATGCGTCTGTGTGTGCATGTGTGTTTGTGTCTGTGTGTGCATGCGCATGTGTATGTTTGTGTCTGTGTGTGGATGTGTGTGTTTGTGTATGTATCTGTTTGTGCATGTGCATGTTTGTGTATGTGTCTGTGTGTGTATGTGTGTTTGTGTCTGTGTGTGCATGTGTGTGTTTGTGTATGCGTCTGTGTGTGCATGTGTGTTTGTGTCTGTGTGTGCATGCGCATGTGTATGTTTGTGTCTGTGTGTGCATGTGCATGTTTGTGTATGTGTCTGTGTGTGTATGTGTGTTTGTGTCTGTGTGTGCATGTGTGTTTGTGTCTGTGTGTGCATGTGCATGTTTGTGATTGTGTATGTGTCTGTGTGTGCATGTGTGTTTGTGTCTGTGTGTGCATGCGCATGTGTATGTTTGTGTCTGTGTGTGCATGTGCATGTTTGTGTATGTGTCTGTGTGTGTATGTGTGTTTGTGTCTGTGTGTGCATGTGTGTTTGTGTCTGTGTGTGCATGTGCATGTGTGTGTTTGTGTATGCGTCTGTGTGTGCATGTGTGTTTGTGTCTGTGTGTGCATGCGCATGTGTATGTTTGTGTCTGTGTGTGCATGTGCATGTTTGTGTATGTGTCTGTGTGTATGTGTGTTTGTGTCTGTGTGTGCATGTGTGTTTGTGTCTGTGTGTGCATGTGCATGTTTGTGATTGTGTATGTGTCTGTGTGTGCATGTGTGTCTGTGTGTGCATGTGTGTTTGTGTCTGTGTGTGCATGTGTGTGTTTGTGTATGTGTCTGTGTGTGCATGTGTGTTTGTGTATGTGTGTGTCTGTGTGTCTGTGTGCGCATTGTGTGTGTACATTTGTGTACGTTTCTATGTGTATTTGTGTGTGTGTGTGTGTGTGTGTGTGTGCACATTTGTGTATGTTTCTATGTGCATTTGTGTGTATATGAGTGCATGTGCATGTTTGTGTATGTGTCTGTGCATGTGTGTGCATTTGTGCATGTGTTTCTTTATTTGTCCGTGCGTGCATTTTTGTATGTGTGTATTTGTGTATGTGCAGGTATGTCTGTGTGTGCACTTGAGTATGTCTGTGTGTGTGCATTTGTGCATATGTCTGTGTGTGTATGTGCATGAGTGTGCGTTTGTGTATGTGTGTGCAATGCATTTGTATGTTTCTATATTTGTCTGTGTGTGTGTGTGTGTGTGTGTGTGTGTGATCACGGCCTCATATAATCAGCAGATAAGGAAATAAGCAGAGACTGATGAACTGAGTTGGAGAAGTTTGTCAGTGAACTGTAATGTTTCTTCAGCGACGCGAGAGAGATCACACTCCGGCCGCCTGCAGTCCTTCCTCTCCTCGCTGAATAAATCACACTGTTTATCTCACGACACATACGCCAAATTCCAGACTGACACAGCCAAAGCCGTCCTCCATATGTCTGACAATGTTTAATTGAGTTTGGAGAGAGATTCGCATCGATGTCCGCGAGGCACGTCTCACTCTGCGATCACTCGTTTTTAAGCGTAAATAAGACGGCATGCCAATAACCATCTGTGTTACTTGTAAAAGCACAGGATGAGGGAGTGTTTCTTTTCCTGTAGTGTGAAATTAACCTGTTTGTTTATTTATAAATGATCGACAAAGTCACAAAGCTCACAGATCTGCCTAAAACACATACATAAAGTTATTTTTACGAGGGTTGGGTGGATAGATGATGCTATTGTCCATAACCGATGGCTGATAGTCATCACAATGCTGAGCCGACATCGCGATCCTCCGCTCTTTCCACGTCGCGAAAAATACACACTCAGACCTCTTTAACACTAATACGTCTTAGTTTTAAAATGGCATTTTTGAACGAAAACCATCCATGCCAAATCGATCACATTGCCCAACCTTAATTTTCACAAACATGTACAACTGAAGTCAAAATTATTAGCCTCATGTGAATTTTTTATTTTATTTTTCAAATATTTCCCAAATGATGTTTAACAGATTCAGGAATTTTTCACGGTATTTCCAATAATATTTTTTCTTCTTGCGAAAATCTTATTTGTTTTATTTCGGCTATAATAAAAGCAGTTTTTAATAGTTTTAAACCCTTTTTATGGTCAATATTATTAACCTCCTTAAGCAATATTTGTTTTCAATTGTCTACTGAACAAACCAGGGCCGTCGCTAGAACCCATTTACTGGGGCACCCAGAGAAAACCAACGCGAACACTGGGAGAACATGCAAACTCCACACAGAAATGCCAACTGACCCAGCCGAGGCTCGAACCAGCGACCTTCTTGCTGTGCTAGCCACTGCGTCACTATCAGATTTGGCAATCGACAAAACTAAAGTTTAAATAATATGCTGATGATCTTATTTTGACTAAGCATGGCTCCTGATAATGGGATAATGACTCAGCAATGTTAGGCCTAATTCTTGGCCATGTGTCAAGTCTAAGACAACAGATAATTCTATAAAACATCTTTTTGTATTATATAGAATGTCATTCTAATTAAATTATTATTCACGCAAACTAATTCTTAATTTATCTTAGTATCACTCCAATTGTGTCTTTAGATTGTTTTCCAGTTACATTTAGGATTAATTTCTGTTATTTATTTAGAATAATAATTGTATAATAATAATACTTTTATTTATTTATAATTATTATCTTTTGTGTTATTTATTATTAATAAAATATTATGTGCTCAGCATATATGAGTGCATCCCTCACAAATCTTTTGAATTCATATTTTTAATAGGAAGCTATACAATATTATATTTGTGCATATTCATTCATTGATTTTCTTTTCGGCTTAGTCCCTTTATTAATCCGGGGTCGCCACAGCGGAATGAACCGCCAACTTATCCAGCACATGTTTTACGCAGCGGATGCCCTTCCAGCTGCAACCCATCTCTGGGAAACATCCATACACACTCATTCACACTCATACACCATGGACAATTTAGCCTACCCAATTCATTTGTACCACATGTCTTTGGACTTGTGGGGGAAATCGGAGCACCCGGAGGAAACCCACGGGAACACAGGGAGAACATGCAAACTCCACACAGAAACACCAACTGACCCAGCCGAGGCTCGAACCAGCGACCTTCTTGCTGTGATGCGACAGCACTACCTACTGCGCCACTGCGTCGCCCTATTTGTGTATATACATTCGATTAGTCAGTACTGAAGCCAAATCTGGAGCTTATCTAACTAAATAACTCACGATAACGCTCCAAAAACTAGTACACCCAAATTTATGTTATAGAAAAATATTAAATACAAATTTTAAAACAGAGGAAAAATCAAGAGATCTTTCAATTTCTCATTATGTTCGGTGACTAAAATATTATTTTAATAAATATATCTGTTTAGTAAATCTGTTTTGTTTAAATGCACCAAAATACACTGCCTATATTCACTGAGAAATGAATACAAATACTCATTTTCAAAATAGGGTGTACTCAGTTATGCTGAGCACTGTATACAGTATATATATTTATTAAACATTTTTTGAGGGGGCTTTATTTCTAGCAACACTCCTGGAACAAACCTTTGTTATAGACCTTTTTCTTGGCTGCTGCATGGAGGCCGCCATAGCGACCAGCGTCTTCCGGTGAATGGTTAGAACTTCCGTTTACAGTGTTTACAACTGGTAATTTGCGCTCCGAAAATGGGTTTCAATAGCGTTTTGAGTGGATTACGGAGTGATTTGGTGACACACAACTTTGAAAGGTGTGTGTTAAAGCCGTTATAATCTGTCAGATGTGGTTCAAGCGCGAGAGAAAAACGTTCTCCTAGTTCACATGTCTGCCGTCAGAAATACAGTGTGTGCGTGTTTCCCCGGCCTGTCAGCTGTTAGCTCAGCGGCTCTTCAGCACACACACGCACGCAATGCTTCACTGCATCATAGAGCAAACCCAGATTACTGGCATGAAACATAACAGGTGTGTAAGTCATGCAATTTATAAAAATGACCAATAAAAGTCTGTTACTGATACTCTGCTGGCTGATTTGCTGTTCATTGTAATCGCGAGCCGTTTATGTTTCATTTAGTGTGTTGTGTTTACCACGGTTTGTGTTTTTCTGTCATTTCAAAACGTCACTTTATTTTCACTTTGTCACAGGTATTAAATCAGTGTGTTAGTGGGACAGTACAGTAGGCTACGTGTGTGTTAAACATTTTGGTGAACTATGTTTGGGCTAGACTAGTTATATATCTGAAAGAAAGAGAAACTGTTGACTTTAGCGATGACGAGGCTTCATTTAAACGGCAGAAGATGCCGTCTGTCAACGAGAGAAAAATGCCTCAGCCATCGTATAAGATCACATTTTTTTTAAATGATCAGTCCAGGAGGTGGCGCTGATCGACAACAGTATTAGTTCAAAGATGATAAAAGCAGGTAAAATAGATTAAAACTATCGTTTCAAAGCTGTCCAAATGTGACCGTTTACACGCATCAGCTGCCGACCGGAAGTTCTTAGCATTCTCCTTGCGCATACACGCAAAGCATAATGGGTAATTTGGCGTTCCATGAAAAAGGTCTATACAATGACTTGCCTAATTACCCTAACTTGCCCTAACCCTAAAAATTAACCTTTGAATTGCACTTAAAAAAAATTAAATAAAAAATGTTCACTGATACAGTGAACCATTCCTCTTGGACTGACTTCGTAACTTTGCCGAAATATTACAGATAAAGAAAGCTGAACATGTAAACAGCATAACAAGACCCTTAAAGCTCGTCTAGTGCACCCAATAAGCTAAATCATGACCTTTTAAAATCTCCTGATTAGCATTCCCTCGCGACAAAGGGAAAAAGTACAAATAAACTATCAGACCGCCGTCCAAGCAAAAGCACACACCGCTGCCGGAGGAATATAAATGTAATTACAAATATAATCTGGTCCACAATCAGTCCTGTGATCTGCCTTTGAACTCTGCAAGCTAATTGGTCCAGTCAAGCGGTGAACTGTTACAAAAGACTCCGCAACATAATGAGCTCGTTTGACAAAGCGGAACGACAATGCTAATTATTTTGTAACAAAATTACTGCCACAATGAGAGGGGAAAGATCAGCTGCGATTATGAGCAACACACATTACTGCGTCAAAAAAAAAAGTGAAATGTTGGAAAATATATGGAAAGCCCGGAGGCTAACTCAGAGTTAATGGAAAAAGAGTTGCACAAATCAGTGACGGAAAATCAATTAATAAATCAAGTTTATAAGGTAAGCATAGGTACACACAGAAAACACATGACAGCTCTTACCCTAAAGATGTAAACTAAAGCACTCTAAACAATAAAATAAAATAAATAAGTAAATAATATTGTTATTATATCAAAATTAAATTGCGTTTCTGTATTATATTTAGTATATTAAGATAACAAAGATTTGAATATTTTCCTAAGTACATGTAATATAACGTATATGAGTAGGAGAGCAGGGAAAATAAGTATTGAACTCGAGATGTTTTTTTCCTGGGAATAATATTTCTAAAGGAGCTGTTGACATGGAATTAAAGCAGATTTTGGTAAAAACCCAAACAATACAAACATAAAAATGAAACAAAACAAATCTGAAAAATGAGTAATGTGTAATAACAATGGAATGACATGAGGAGAAAGTGCTGAACTGCTGAAATGTGTTTCATACTTTATATCAAAGGCTTTTTGGTCATGTCAGCTTAAAGACGCCTCTCATATGGAGAATGAAGTCACATGCATTGCTCAGGTGTGAGTTTCTCACAGACTTCAACAGAGTGTAAAATTCTTGATGCTTCTGTGGGTCTCGTCTATCAAATCTGTGCTTTATTTTGTATTTTCTATTGGATTTGCTTCAGGTGATTGGCTGGGCCATTCTACAGCTTGATTTTCTTTCTCTGAATGCATCTGAGAGTCTCCTTGGCTGTGTTTTGGATCATTGTCTTGCTGAAATGTCCACCCTGGATTCATCTTCATTCTCCTGCTAATGTAGATGTTGGACTGAAGCACCTGATATTCATTTACACTGAGGAAGGGCAGAGGGTTGCTGAAGAACTACTGAGAGATTTCAGCTGCTGTCTGGGCTTTCCCTGCTGAACTACACCTCCCTTTCTTCATCTGTTCAAAACTTTTTTCCTGAGTCATTTCATTTTATTATACATAACGTTTTCTTTGCATATATGGATTTATTTGGTTGTTACTAACATCTGGTGAAAATTTCAAGTCAACTGCACCTTTAGAAATATGTTTTCTGAGGGTTTTTAGACTTTCCGTCTTTGATTTTCTTTTTTATATACATGATTATGCCATCGAACTGTTGTAAAAACGCAATATCACACTCGTAGCAGTGTGATATGGCTGTATATCGTCACTGGTTATGGCTGTATATCATCACTGGTGAGACACTAAGGCACCTGGCCTGCGGCCTCATGCCAACGCACACCTCCCACCACTGCCGATATACAGCCGTATCACAATGCTACTCGTATGAGATATATATGTATCTCCATAAATGCATTTGTTTTATTTACTATTAATAATAAATATTATAATTATATATATATAATAATTATATAAATATTATAATTGAAAATCAGGATATATATCAGAAAATCTGAATATACATTGTTTTTTAAATGGGCATGGAAACGAAACAAAACAAAAAGTAAAAGACAACAAAGAAAAACAAAACAAAGTAAGATAAAACATAACTTAAATATTGAATAAAATAAAAATTTGTCGTCTGAAGTTCCAAAATGACTGCAACCATAACTGAAATAATTAAAACAAATTAAACCTAAACAGAACTATTACAACAACAACAACAACAACAACAACAACAACAACGAGCACATATTTGTAAAAATGCAATTGAAAACTAAAATAAACTCAAATATGAGCGTATATATATATATACAGGGCTTTACATTAACACCTGCCAAAATTTTGCCAAGATTTCAGTTGTGGTGGGTTAGACAGCCACTCCCACTAGCCACTTTGGCTGGCTGAAACTCATTTTTAAATTGCCAGTGCTGGCTCGCCACTACAGATTAGACTGTTAGTTTATGACCGTTTGTCTATATGCGTAATGTGATGTTAGAATCGAGAAGCAGCACGACTGACAATAACAACTTTTCGCGCGAGCAGAAAAAAGCAAGTGAATAACGAATGAGAGGATCACGCACACGGTGAGACATGCTTTCCTCACTCACTGACGACAGCTTTGGTGTCGCGTGCACAGATAATTTGATGTGTGCAAGTGTTTAAAAGCTCCTGTGCCGTTTCCTCACTCGAAGCAATCGTGCCTGGAAACGAAACTAGTGCGATGCTCGTGCACCCACAGTCCTTCAAGCGCTCGAGATTCTTTGTAAGCAGCAGCAGTTGTTGTTGCTTTCGCTTTAACCATTCTTTGAACAGATTATTAATTGGCCTAACATTAACCGCATGCACGGCATCATCCTTTCATTATCGCGCACAGAATGTTTTTTACCCGCTTTGTTTTGCTTGCTGTTATTTTTGTTAATATAGTTTAATAATCATCCTTTACAATAATATTGCTTTAATATGTTGTTGTATGCATAGTTAACTGCTGATCTGGGAGCCAGAACAGACCACTGTGCAGAGTTTTAGATGCGTGAGAATATATATGTTTTAAATGTCAGCTGTTTTGATGAATATAAAGTGTATGTATACAGCAGTATTTTGCTTGTTTTGACACATTATTTAAAAATTGTGGCAAGGAAATAATTAGTTTGGTGTGGCCAGAGAAATAAAATTGGTAAATCCTTATTGTGTTGAGCCCTGAAATGTCCTGTGAAAGAAAACTAAGTGCAAAGCGACACTTTTTTATGAAAGCACAACCCATTTGGTCGTGCTCATTGAGTAAGCTCATAAACAAAAAACAATGAAATGAACGAGGAGGCAAGTGGAAAAAACACAATGGCTGCGTCCGAAACTGCATACTTCCATACTATACAGTACGCTAAAATCAGTATGCGAGCCGAGTAGTATGTCCGAATTCATAGAATTTGAAAATCAGTATGCGAGAAGTACCCGGATGACTTACTACTTCCGGCGAGATTCTGAAGTGCGCATCCCATGCACGCTGCGCTATCCCATGATGCTCCGCGAGAGATTTCATAAATGAAAGTAAATCGACGCAACTGACGCAGGTAGGTCACGTGACCATGACAAAATGGCGGATGTAGTACGTCCGAATTCCATTCATACTTCCTACATTCATACTGTATAGAATGTACTTTTCTAACAGCCGAGTAGTACGTTTAAATTCAAATGCAGTACCTACTGAGTAGTAGGCGGTTTCGGACGCAGCCAACATCTAAATGAAGTCATTTAGTGAAGTGGCTAGTGAAAATGGCGAGTAGCTATATATATATAACTGAAACAGCATTGCTCGATACTCCTTTTCCTTTTCCACAACAGCACAACATATTAAACCTTTTAATAGCATCACTGCAGAAAGATTTCTAGAGTCATATGGGATGAAATTAACACATAAAAGCTGATATACAGCAGACCTTTTGGGAATTTGAGAATGAAGCAGGATTCAAACGTATTTTCAATTCCCACAGCACCACAAACCTTGAAAACTCATGCCAGGGGCAAAACAACAAGAGGAAGTTAGCTGAGATAACCACTGTTTATTACAACAGAGCCATGTCTCTGAGCTTAAACTGTATCAGACACCCAAACAATCCCCAGGAAGGAGATTGGAAAGGAAATCTGAGCAGAAGCAGAGGTGCGCTAGTCACTGATTAGCTGCTAATTCAAGCAAGAAGATAAGCTAATAGCTAACCTGGTCTATTTCAATAGAGATGCTGGATGAGAAGTACTCAAGGTGCTCAATGTCTTTTAAAGGGATAGTTAATTTATTCATTTGGCTTAGTTGCCACAGCGGAATGAACCGCCAACTATTCCAGCATACTTTTTAAGCAGCCGATGCCCTTCCAGCCGCAACCCAGTACTGGGAAACACCCATAGACACTCATTCACACACACACTCATACACTACGGCCAATTTTTAGTTTCTCCAATTCCCCTATATGGATTGGACTGTGGGGGAAACCGGAGCACCCGGATGAAACCCACACCAAAAAAAAAAAAAAAATGGTTGCAGCTTCTGGTTCATGCGGACTTTAAAAACAATTCATTAAATGGAAACTCAAGCAAAACACACTGCAGGAACCCTTATTTTTAAGAGCATAATGTTTGCATTGGCTATTTTTGCTTTGTGTACAAATACATAAAGCCTGATTAGCCCAGTGTAAATACACAGAGGAGGATGAAAGAGACTGATATATCTTTTTTTTCCAGACGTGGTTATGTTGCCCACACACTTCTTCCCATGCACATGCTATAATGGCCCCCCTGCCATGGTGGTCCACTCAGTCACATTACATATGGTGGACAGGGCTGCACGCATGCAACAGGCATAAACTAAAGGCCTCATAACGGTCAGTGTGTTTTGCAGAAACACAGACTTTACTAAAACCCTTGATGAGGGATGAAACATTCGGTTTGTTGAGGACTAACGAAGGATAGGAGGTTTTAGGGGGAGGGGGGGACCACAGCTGCTTACAATTTACTCGATTGTGACTAAAACAAATGCCACTGATGGCAACACTTCATCAACTTCACTCCAAATCACGCCTGCGAGCACCAGCGCTGCTTCTGCGTATTTTTACCCCATATTTTCTCTCCTATACGTGATACAGTGGGCCCCCGAAAAAAAGATGGAAGTAGAAATGTTGATTAATCAGAGCCAGCTGGATTCAAGGTCATCTGGTCCTCAAATTCAAAGAGAGAAACCAGATTACTATAATAAGAGTAAAAGAAAATATTCTCGTGCTATATCAATTTAAACCTAGTTCTGTCCTTGAAAAGTGTGCATGGGGTATTTGTCATTAAAGGGGTCCTATTATGTCCCCCCGCCCCTTTTTTTTTTTTTTTTTTACAATTTCAGTCTCCTGCTGTTTAAGCATGAAAAAAAGTTACAAAGCACAAAGTCACTCCAGCAGGAGCTTTAACTCTTTATCACTAACGCTGCTTTTAAATTAACTCAAAAGTCTCCATTGTAGTCCTGAGTTTTCATCCAGGAACAAACCCCTTATTCAAATATGCCTAATTTGAATAATTATTTAATATTTTGAACGCAGTTATTTAAATTAAATAATTAAATAAATGTATTTACATATTAATGCAATAATAAAGTATACTTATATATAAATAATGAATAATAAACAGGCGGCATGGTGGCGCAGTGGTTAGCAACGTCACCTCACAGCAAGAAGGTTGCTGGTTCAAGCCCCAGTTGGGTCAGTAGGTGTGGAGTTGTGTGGAGTTCTGCATGTTCTCCCCGTGTTGGTGTGGGTTTCCTCCGGGTGCTCCTGTTTTCCCCACAATTCAAACACATATAGGGGAATTGATGAACTAAACTGGCCTTTGTGTATGAGTGTGTGTGAATGTGAGTGTGTATGGATGTTTCCCAGTGGTGGGTTGCAGCTGGAAGCGCATCCACTGCTTAAAACATATGCTGGATAAGTTGGCAGTTCATTCCGCTGTGGCAACCGCTGATGAATAAGGGACTAAGCCGATGGAAAATAAATGAATGAATGAATGAATAATAAACAACATATACATTTAAAAAAAATAATTTAAGCTATTGAATCATTAAAAATGTAAATAAACGTAGCAGTGTGTGGTCTACTATGCTTAACAGATCTGATATAAACTATAAAAAAATAACATCATGAAAAGTCATGACAATGTATGCTTTTTTACATTACTTTAACTTAATTTTTTAAGCTAATTTACCTTGATGTATTAAGTCAGTGTAATTGATGCAAGTTAAAATGACTTGCTAAGTTAAATTAGTGCAACTTAAAACTTTAAGAGAGCAACATTTTTTTAAATATATTTATTTACATTAAGAGACATGATCAATATTGGTATATTTGACATCTAATAAGAAAGTGATCTTGCTTTAATGCTGTAAACATGGTGTGTCGCCTGACAGTAACTGGTTAACTCAGGCACAGGCTGTGAAGTCTCCTCCCTTTTCAGCAAAAGGAGGCGGGGAGAAGCAGCTCATTTGCATTTAAAGAGTCACAAGAAAATAGTGTGCTTTTGCTTCTAACAAAATAAAAAGAGCGTTTGCAGCATAATATAATAGTTACGGTAACACTTTATTTTGATGGTCCATTTGAGTATTAGTAGACTGTCTACTTAATATCTGTTGACACTGACATTTAACAGTCCTTCAACAGACATTTAACTGACTATAAGAAACTTTGCAATTACATGTCAACTTACACTAACCCTAACCCCAACCCCAACCTAACAGTCTACTTATAATCTAATGATAATTAGTTGCAATGTAACTTAAATTCAACAAACGGACCGTCAAAATAAAGTGTGACCATAGTTACTCTTAGTGTAGCACTTTTGAAAATTACTGCTTTAAATATTTGTTGGTACATATTATTTATTTAAAAAATGCAGTTTTATATTTATGCTGACAATAATATCATTTTACATTTTAATGCTTCAATTTTTTATAATATATAAACATGCTTGTGTGCTGCAGCACATCCCTATGTGTGTAATAAGCAACATGTACGCACATTTGGGACCCACATATCACTCACACCTATTTAAATAACAACAACAACAACAACAACAACAACAACAACAACAACAACAACAACAACAACAACAACAACAACAACAAAACCCTGCATCATTAACTTTAGAGCAGCTTTTAGTCAGTCAATGGCTCTGTCAATATCAGTGACCTTAAAATAGCAACACGCCAACAATGCGCCTTAACACACCTCCTTTTCGAGCACATCCATGGGTGCACAAATGAGCACAGATGCATTTGCTATTTAAAAAACGTGTCACAAAATGTAAAAATGATACCTGCGCTGGGCTGAAACTAGCAAAAAAAAACTTCTGTCGCATCTGACTCCACATTGCACCGGGTACATGATAAGGCCCATGGTTACACATTATGGACAAATCAGAGTTATATTTTTTAACACATTTTTTGGGGGTAATATATAATTTTATGCAATTCTGGGGGGCATTTACAGCATATTATAATAATTGCTCTCTGTTGCACTTTAGGAAATTTAGCTTTCAAATACCTGCCATAAATATGCATTGGTGTATATTATTTAATAAATACAATTGGAATTTGTATATTTATGTTGACAATAATACTATTTTACATTTAATCCTTATTTTTTTATAATGTATAAACATGCTTGTGTGCTGCAGCACATCCCTGTGTGTGCAATAAGCAATATGTATGCACACTTAGGACCCACATATCACTAACGCCCATTTAAATAACAACAACAACAACAACAACAACAACAACAACAACAACAACAACAACAACAACAACAACAGCAAAGCCCTGCATCATTAACATTAGACCAGCTTTTAGTTAGTTAATGGTGCTCTCTATTTCAGTGACCTTAAAATAGCAACACACCAACAATGTGCCTTAACACATCTCCTTTTCAGACCAGCACACTCATGGGTGCACAAATGAGCGCAAATGTATTTGCTATTCAAAGAAAGTGAAACTGATACAAGTGCAGAGCTGAATCTAGCAAAATACCTGTTCTTTCGCATCTGACGCCACATTGCACTGGGTTTATGATAGAGCCCATGGTGTGCGCTCTTTTCCCCACATATTAGGGACACCTGAGAGTTATATTATATTTTGTAACAAGTTTTTTTTTTTAAATATATTATACTTTTATGAAATTCTGTGAGGCTTTTTTGAAGATTTGATTTTAGACACCAAAATATGAATTTTTGGAAAAGTATGGAAAAGTCTAGTGTGATTAAATCTGCTCTATGCTTCCCACACAGATTTTATTTTACTATTTTTTCCCATAATACATAATAAAGCAATGACAGCATTGAAATATTTGGCTGAAAATTTCCATTAACATCACCAAGTCCGTCAGCCAAGAAGCTAGCCTCATAAACGCCTTCAGTGAGAATGAAGTCATCCAGCGGTGTGTATGCGTTAAACACCGCATACAGATGAATTTCATAAACATCCTTGAGGGTCAGGTGTGCTAAAAAGCGGCTTGTGCCCTCCCTGCCAGGAATAGATAGGCTAATGGTGCCGCGTTATGAAAATTAATCTGGCCAACCTTTGCGCTGCCTTCTCCTTCTGGATCACTAAAAGCCCCTGTCAAAACGTCAAGAGGAATTAGCCATGGCTGCGCTTGGCCGCGGCCCATCTCCAGTGCTCTTCCCGGAGCCCGCGGCTGGACACATCACCTCCAATAGCCATCAGCGCCACCTATCACCCCATCCATAATTTCATAAGTGTGTAGAAATGGCCTCTTATAATCAATCAAAGCTCATGCGTGTGTGTGTGTGTGTGTGTGTGTGTGTGTGTGTGGTGACTCATAATGTAATAACTGCATGCAATGTTAAACCGCACGTAATGTAATAGTTAACACGTTATTAGTGTAATGTACATTAATATGCGTATTATTATTAGCGGCACCTATCACCCATGTGTAGCAACTCATAATGAAATAACTAATGCAATGTTAAACTGCACATAATATAATAGTTAGTACATTATTATTGTAATGTACATTAGTATGCATATTATTATTAGCCGCACCTACTGTATCACTCCATCCATAATTATATGTGTATAGAAATGGCCTCACATAATGCAATGTAAAAATCATTCACAATGTAATAATTAACATATTGTTATTGTAAGCTACATTAATATACATATTATTATTAGTACACATTTTAAAATGTTTCCCATTAATATGCATTCTTATGTTAGGTTGACTAAGTTAGGTTAAATAGGCAAGTTATTGGACGACAAAAAAAATCTTAAGGGGCCTAATAATATTGAGCATAAAATAAAAAATAAAAACAGCTAAAGTAAAAGAAATAAAGGTTTATACAATAGAAAGATATATATATATATATAATGTTGACCTTAAAATGGGTTTTAAAAAGTTAAAAACTGCTTTTATTCTAGCCGAAATAAAATAAATAAGACTTTCTCCAGAAGAAAAAATATTATCAGACATACTGTGAAAATTTCCTTGTTCTGTTAAACATCATTTGGGAAATATTAGAAAAGAAAAAAAAATTCAAAGGGGGTTCAATAATTCTGATTGCAACAGTATACACAGTTGAAATCAGAATTATTAGCCCCCCTGATTATTTTTTTCCCCTATTTCTGTTTAACAGAGAGAAGATTTTTCAACACATTTCTAATCATAATAGTTTTAATATCTCATTTTTTCTAATAACTGATTTATTTTATCTTTGTCATGATGACAGTAAATAATATTACTAGATATTCTTCAAGACACTTCTACACAGCTTAAAGTGACATTTAAAGGCTTAACTAGGTTAATTAGGTTAACTAGGCAGGTTAGGAAAATTAGGCAAGCTATTGTATAACGATGGTTTGTTCTGCATCGAAAAGAAAAATAGCTTAAAGGGGCTAATAATTTTGTCCTTAAATGAGTTTTAAAAAATTAAAAACTGCTTTTATTCTAACTGAAATAAAACAAATAAGACTTTCTCCAGAAGAAAAAATATTATCAAACATACTGTGAAAATTTCCTTGCTCTGTTAAACATCATTTGGGAAATATTTAAAAAGAAAAAAAAAATTCAAAGGGGGTTTAATAATTCTGACTTCAACTGAATATATATATATATATATATATATATATATATATATATATATATATATATATATATATATATATATATATATATATATATATATATATATAAAAAATAAAATATTGAGCTCATAACATAATACCAATTATTGCTTTATGAGGAACATATTACATTATAAATATACAAATATTGCACGTTATTCTATCTGTAATAACCTTTTAAACATAAAACCTTATGATCTGTGATTACATAAGCTGCCACCGTGTTTTTATTATGTAGTACATTTCTCAAACAATAACCCATTACATTATGTGAAAAGTTGTTATTAAATAAAAAATATATATTATTACAGTACATTATGAGCTCAATATTCATTCATTCATTTTCTTTTCGGCTTACTCCCTTTATTAATCAGAGGTCGCCACAGCGGAATGAACCACCAACTTATCCAGCATGTGTTTTCCAGCTGCAACCCATCACTGGGAAACCCATACACTCTCATTCACACACATACACTACGGACAATTTAGTTAATCAATTCCCCTATAGCACATGTGTTTAGACTGTGGGGGAAACCGGAGCATCCGGAGGAAACCCACACCAACACCAGGAAAACATGCAAACTCCACACAGAAATCCCAACTGACCCAGCCGAGGCTCGAACCAGTGACCTTCTTCCTGTATGGCGACAGCGCTACCCACTACGCCACCTCGCCGCCCTTTATGAGCTCAATATTTGATTACATGTGTAGAAAATGATTACATAATGAACAGCTTATTATAATTATAATGTAGTACTCATCACATTATGAACAGTCTTTATATTGTGAGTTGCTACGGCATGCACTAACCTGTAGCTCAACACCTAGAAATAAATCTGTAATTGATTTTCCTATCTGTCAGTCTCCCCGGTGGGAAACTTTGACTATGGCATCAGCACACAGTAGGCAGATTATTATTATTATAACGGAGCCATTTTCCTCAAGAATTCCCTGCTATCAACTCAAGGTGAGAATGAGGAAGAAGAAAGAGCGCTGTAGTTACTAAACAATAGGCCGACATGGGAAATATGACACACAAATGCATGCAAACATGAGCAGGTTAGCGGATGCCAGCACTCATAACTGTCCGTCTTCAGCCTCGGAGGGCTCCAGGTGGTCCGCAGGCCTGGAAAACATGCTGTTTTGGGGGGTTTTGAGCTGGAAATGTGTTGGGCTCAAAGCCAGAGCCCATAGAGGAGAGTGTAAGAGGCAGGGTTCAGATGATCTGAATGAGTGGACACAGAATGACTGTCCTCATAATGCTCTCACTATTGTTGTGTTTCTATTACAGTACAGGATGTGGAGGCATCAACACTGGCGTGACAACAGAACTCAGTTGTATTACTGATATGTATTAATGTCAAGAGAGAACCATTGTTTTATGGTGTCCTATAGTTAATATATTAAAACAACATAAAATACTTAATATTAAATATATATTGAGCTATTCTAAATATTTTATTTATTTATTTATTGTACTCTTATACAAGCTCTTGTGCATATGCTGTGTCAAAAACACAGAAAAACATTTTAAAATATTATTTTAATTATTTTATATTAATTTATAATTTACATATAATAATAATAATAATAATAATAATAATAATATTTAAAAACATTTAAACGTTAAATTTGTTTTTGATTATTTTATATAAATTATTAATTTACATATTTTATTATTATTATTATTATTATTATTATTATTATTATTATTATATTATTATTACTGTCAATGTCAAGTTTATTTATACAGCATTATTAAACACTACCAGATGTACCAATGTGCTGCACAATACACATCACAAAAAAGAAAACTATAAAATTATAGCTCAAACGGACAATTCTCACTGATAAAATGCCAAATCAAAGAGGTAAGTTTTCAACCTAGATTTAAAAACAGACAGAGATGAAACAGATCTAATACAGAGCGGCAGAGCATTCCACAACCTAGGACCAGCTACTGCGAAGGCACGGTCACCTCTGCATTTCAGCCTCGACTTAGGGATACATAACAATTAACCAGGCTGATGCTCAATCAACATGTCTGACAGAGAAGAAGGTGCCAGGCCATTTAGAGATTTAAAAACCAAGAAAAGAATTTTAAAAATGACTCAATAGTGCACAGGCAACTAATGCAAAGAGCATAATGTATGATAATAATAATAATAATAATAATAATAATAATAATAATTATTATTATTATATTAAATGTACTGTAAATGTACATTATACAAGTTATACAAGCTCTTGTGCATATGTTTGTGTCATAAACACAGTAAAATAGTAACATTTCAAAATGTTGTTTTGATTATTTTATATTAATTATTAATTTACATATAATAATAATAATAATAATAATAATAATAATAATAATATTAATTATTGATAATAATTCATTATAATTCATTATAATTAATAATAATAATAATAATAATAATAATAATAATAATAATTAGTATTATTAATATTACTATTATTATTATCATATTATTGTATATCAATTAATAATCTACAATAAAAATAAACAATAATAATAATAATAACAATTATTATTATTAATATTATTATTATTATATTAAAGATACTGTTATACAAGCTCTTGTGCACATGTTTGTGTCATAAACACAGTAAAACAGCAACATTTTAAAATGTTATTTTGATTATTTTATATTAATTATTAATTTACATATAATAATAATAATAATAATACTTAATGATAATAATTCATTATAATTAATAATTAATAATAACAACAACAACAACAACTATTATTATTATGATTATTATAATTATTATCATTATTATTGTCATTATTATTATTGTTGTTGTTGTTGCTATTATTATTATTATTATTATTTTTATTGTTATAATAATTATAATTATTATATTAAATGTACGGTTACACAAGCTCATGTGCATGTTTGTGTCATAAACACAGTAAAACAGTAACATTTTAAAATATTATTGCAATTATTATATATTAATTAATAATTTACATAAAACAAATAAATACTACTACTACTACTAATAATAATAATAACAACAATAATATTATTATTACTATAATTATTATTATTATTGTTGTTATTACTATTATATGTAATGTACTGTCATATATTGTCATAAATATTTATTATATTTTAATGTTTTATATATTACAGTGTGTGTAATAAATATATGTTATCTTGTTTTTATTATTGCTATTATTTCCCTATTTCAGTATATATTAAATATGATTTTATAAATGAATTTTAAAAATTACCTAAAACACTTAAATATTTGTAGAAGAAATCATGTGTATATATAATTATGTGTGTGCAATTTAAAATAAAGAAATGTATAATTGAAGCCGCTACTCCAATCCCTCCATATTCGTGAACGGAAAAAAAGCACATCTGCCTAGAAACAGCGTCTCTAATAACTTGAGAGCCCCGAAGCCAAAATGACTGCAAATGTGTCTCACGCTGCAACAAAAATAACAACACGGCTTTCATTCAAGGGCCTCCATTTAGTCCCGCGGCCCAAAAGAAGCTCCATTATCGGGTCGCTTCGTTCCGTTCACCGGCACAAAAGAAACAAACAATCCATACGTGATCAATTTAATGCACTCTTATAAAAGCTCTTGACCGTTTTACACCAATGACATCTAAGAGCTTTCCTAGAACTTCTACCTCCCCGGATGCCATTTACTTAATTAGAGAGTTTGCTAATTTTCCAGCCAGTGATGTTTGGGTTTAATTACAAGGTTATTTTTTCGGTTTCGTGGACACTCACCTCTCCTGTTCGAGTCTCATTCTTTGCATCTCCTCCTCGCTGGCCGTCATCTCCTCCATCTTGCTTTTACTCGAACCCTTGCGCTCCATTTTTTCGTCTTTGCGGTTTTTGCCAAACCTGCGGAGGCAGAGACAGAGAGTGGGAGGAATTAAGATGGATTATGTTGTAAATTGTTTGCATTTAAGATGTTTAGAGGAGTAAAACCGCTCTTTCTCAATATAATATTACTGCTGGAATACCTGGAGGAAATTAAACTGTCAGATGCTTGACATGTCGAAAAGAGGATTGGCTTTACATTCAGTGCATGCCTTCTCTTTTCCACAAACAAAACTAATAATGATGCAGTATATAAGTATCATTTCATCTTTAATAAAGAAGTAGCAGGTCATATTAATAACAAGACGTGTTTCTAAATGCATTGATATACAATAAAGTCGCACTGACAATATCAGTCAATAATAAAGATAATAAAAGTGGAAATTGAGCAATCAGTTGTGACATTTCATAACAGTATAAGAATATTCAGGGTTTAGTTGCAGTTCATTTTAAATGATAGTAGACTGTTGTAAGAAAAATATTTTAGCATAAGGCCAAACATATTCATTCATTCATTTTCTTTTCGGCTTAGTCCCCTTATTAAACTGGGGTCAAACATGCAAACTCCACACAGAAATGCCAATTGACCCAGTCGAGGCTCGAACAAGCGACCTTCTTGCTGTGCGGCGATTGTGCTAACCACTGCGCCACCGTGTCACCTATATATTTTGACTGTAGCCCATTTGGTTCAAAAGTTATAATTATAAACATAAGTGAAACTTTGGAGAAGTGGTGGCGCTAGAGAGTTTGAGTTAGAGACTTAAATCACATCTGACAAAAATATAATGAAGCCTGAAAATTAAAGTAATGATTCAACCTACAAGACTATAACTCGCTTTTTTACTCTCCCTTATATATATATATATATATATACACACACACACACACACACACACACACACACACACACACACACACACACACACACACACACACACACACACACACATATGTATATATATATATATACATATACATACACTCACCGGCCACTTTATTAGGTACAAATGTCCAACTGCTTGTTAACGCAAATTTCTAATCAGCCAATCACATGGCAACAACTCAATGCATTTAGCCATGTAGACATGATCAAGACGATCTGCTGTAGTTCAAAGTGAGCATCAGAATGGGGAAGAAAGGGGATTTAGGTGACTTTGAATATTTCAGAATACTTTGAGTATTTCAGAAACTGCTGATCTACTGGGATTTTCAAGCACAACCATCTCTAGGGTTTACAGAGAATGGTCTGGAAAAGAGAAAATATACAGTGAGTGGCAGTTCGGAAGGCAAAAGGGGGTCCAACTCAGTACTAGTAAGGTGTACCTAATAAAGTGGCCAGTGAGTTTGTGTGTATATATATATATATGTGCATATATTCAGATTTTTTGCGGCTTAAAAATTATTTTGCTGCAGTTTTTCTTAAAATTTGCGGCAATATTTGTGCCATTATTTTGCATTGATTTGACGTAAAAAAAAAAAAATAAAAAAAAAAAATATATATATATATATATATATATATATATATATATATATATATATATATATATATACCACAGACAAAGTCTTTATTATATATATTTGTATTACTCCTAGACCCTGACATGAAACAAAAATAATAAAGGAAATTTAAAGTGCCCACAAGTTTCTTTTGCAAGAATACTGTAGGGATTTGTCAACTAGAGCAGGGCTATTCAATTAGTTTATCACGGGGGCCAGTTCATGAAAAGCATCCCAAACGAAGGGCCGGAGAGACATGACTTGCAATATAAATGATGACACAACTGCATATAAGAGCCAATATGTTGAATTTTTGCTCCTTTAGACACCCACGTTGTATTTGTCTACATTAAAATGGTAATATATTGTATTTTTAAAGTATATAATATCACTGCATTGTACGATACGTTTTTTTAACAAACATTCAAATGTTGTATTTCACAGCACAACAAAATCAGTGTATTGCTTAAGTAGGCTTCTTCTACATTCAGACACATTATTATGTGATGTTTTGAACTGCATAACAATTATGGATGCAACAATTATAGATTTTGGCTGTACGATTACGATGAAGAATAATCAGGGTTTCACAGTTATCACGTCTAATGTAAATTTAAGCTTTATATTAGCTAGATTTAGATCTGGACATCCCTAACTAATATTAAAAAAACCTTTAAAAGGCATTTTCATTAGTAATAGTTTTTATGCTGTAGGTTTTTCTGTGCTCACAATTATGTGTGAGTTTATAGAGAGGAAAGGGAGAAAATAATATAATAATAATTGTTATGAAGGTCGGCGCCAATATTTAGATTAACTGTTGTTATCATCTGCGTTCATACATACATAATCATTTTAACAATAGTTCGTCTAACATGTCTTTTGTTTACATTGCACTGAAAGCTAAGCACAACTCTCACCGCTTCAGCATGAGATGTTTTCTACTGCGTGCGTTCAGACAGCCGCGAGCGCGTTGCTCCGCTGCGCCCGCATATTGGCATATATTCTTACAACATATTAAACTTGCGCGCGGGAAAGACGTGATATGGGAACGGCCCGCGGCTATAGTTATTACAGTGTGCGTGCGTATTAGCTTCGGTGGACAAGCTCGGAACTTTAAACTAGCGCACAGTTGGCAACTTGGCGTAACTTTGTTCAGCAGTTTCGGTTCGTGCGGCAGAACAGAAATGCAGAAATGCGGCTTAGAGAAGCCTTTACGATTAATTAACCGTGACGAATTAAAGCGCAGTTAATAGTGAAATCGGTTAATCGTTGCACCCTAATAACGATATCAGTGCATTGTACAAAAGACCTTTTCTACAAACATATTCAAATGTATTCGGCTGCTCTCACCACTCGCCACTGTCAGGTGACTCACGCTCTGCGCAGCTCATGCTGTATTGAACAGACGCACGTCACTTCATAACTATAGCGGCCGTTTTTTGACTGAACTAAATTTATTCTTGATGTCTTGGTCACACTATTTGGAGGGCCAGAACAAATTGCCTTGGGGGCCGGGTTCGGCCCGCCAATTGAATAGCCCTGAACTAGAGTATACCAACAATGGATGAAGCCATAAGAATGCAAACAATGCACTATATTAACAGCATGTCAAAGCATAGAACCAAATGCATTAATCATATGCAAGTAAAGCATCTCCACACTATTGTTAAAGGATACTGTATGTTAAAAAATAATCTTGTATCCATATGTCTGTATTAATTATGTCTGCACAACAGCTCAAAGATCAGAAAGATCATCAAAAGAAGTGTTGTTGTTTTTATATAGATAGGTAAATAAAAACACAAGGATTTGTGCAACAGGTGTGCTGCAGGTGCCGCTGATGCGAAAGCCGGTGTTCCGGAGAATTCAGTTCCCCCTGTTCCCCCTTCACAGCGCATGCGCAACTTTACGGCTGATTTTATGTACACAAATCATGACGTCATGAATTCGCTTCGCGTTCGTGGTTGTTTTGCTGTATTTGCGTTAGCCCAGTGTTTATTTCATCACAGATCGTATAAAATTTTGTAATTATTTGCATGGACACCCATGTCTATTGTATTTGCTGTTGTTAGCACACGTTCGCTCGTTTTTTTCAAACAGTTGCCTTGTTGAAAAAAATAAACGATACACTGCACAAATTCTAATGTGTTTTATTTCAAATAAAGCACAGTGATACTTGTGTTGTTTTAAAAGATATATTTACGTAACTTGTCATGTATCTTCAAAAAATGTCTTTACACTGAAAACTAGGGGTACGGATTTTCCCGAAGCAGAGTAAAGTGTTAACTTCTGAGCATTTGAAAACACAATACAATGCCTTTTTAACATCAGATTTAAATCTAACAATTTTGTTATATATATATATATATATATATATATATATATATATATATATATATATATATATATATATATATATATATATATATATATATATATATAAACTGGCAAAAACACTAAACTAAAAATCTTTTAAAAAGAACCAACCAAAAATATGTACACATTTTTCAAAAGTGTTTAAAGCAAGCTGGGCAATAATATTCATCATTATAGGCTGTACAATATATCTTATCAGCATTAATATTGCAATGTGCCCATCTGCAGTAGTCCCATCTGCAATGTTGAGCAGCACAGCAGTTCAAAGTACATGTGATTTGTGGAGTCACTGCAGATTTTAACCAAAATTAAGTTTAAAAAGTATCATATGCATGTGATTTTAAAGAGTTTAATACATTCAGGCACAAGAACTTTTATATCTTAAACAAATATTAATTGTATTAAATTTTTTATAGGGAAGACTAGTGTTATTTCACATTTGATTATTCAATTTCTGTACTGAATGCTCCACAAAAAAAAAAAAAAAAACATAAAACACTGTTTATCTTGGTTTTGTCTTTGCTCAATTTTTCTATGCTTGTAAATTGTTTTATGCATGATTCAATCAGTCCCCTACAAAATTATGCCAATCAATGTAAATTAATTAATTATTTCCAAACAGAGCTATTCAACCTATCTGGTGAAATTGTATTTATATCACAATATATAAGGCAGAACAACAAAATATTGCAATATCAGTTTTTTTTTTTCAATATCGCACTACCCTACTTCATTCTGCCAACACATGACTGGTGATAACCTGGCACACCAATCACAGGCAATCTGAAAGGTCATGTAGGGTAATTAACCACAATTGCCTCGACATTAAAATAATGTTTAACAGCTTTTGTCAATATAACAAGAACCAAAGGTACAAAAATTGTTTATAATATAAAAGTAACCATTTACCCAAGCAGGTGAATGTATATAATCATTGTGTAGTCCACAAAAATAACATCAATCACTGTAAATACACTTTCAGACATAACTATACCATTAAAAAATGTTACCAGCATCACTGTAGTGTCCTTTAAATCCACAAAAGGTAATATATAGGGGTTAACACTTCATTGGGCCTTGCAAAAGAATCTGTCCCCTGTTGTTTTAGTGTAAAGAAAAGATTCTTTAAATAATAGTCATTAGACATAATTATTCCATTAAAAACAGCACCACTGTATTTTGTTTTGTATTCTAAATATGTAATATGTAGTGGGGAAACACTTCTTTGAGCCATGTAAAAGAATCTGTTTTCCATGTCTTTTCAATGTTAACACCCCTTTATACATAGTAAAGAAGTTTTTAAAAGTTAATAAAAACATTTGAGTCTATCTTTTAACTGTATTCTGTGCTGTATCCATAATTTTAGTATAAATACCCTTTCTGCAGATGAAAACTGTTAGATACAATTATGACATTAAAAAGACATCATTGTATTGTTGTTTTGTGATTTAATCCAGGAAACTATAGAGGTAAAGTTGGTTTTATATTCGCACATTCGTTCATTTAGAAGTCTATATTGTTTACCATGTAACTTTGAATATTCGATCGGAATTAGCATGCAAATATGACTTCAAAACAACATGAACACTGTTTATTTGACTGTGAACAATGTTGTACTTTGATAGTCATTAGCTGCTAATATGATTTCGCTATTTAGAATTTGCAAATAATACTTTTCTGAAATTATCGTATTAAGGAGAATGTCTGAATATCCGAATATAAAACCAGCTTTACCTCTATCAGGATTCAGGAAACTTCCCTGGCTTACAGAAAACCTGTTCCCATGAATAGCTTATGCAATTTTAAACATTACAAGCATCATCGTGAGTTACCTAAAACAACAAGAGACACTAATTTTGCAGTGCTATTTTTTCGACAAGGCTTATTTGAAAGACACGGCTTGTTTTAAAAAGAAACACGAGAGAACAGAACACGCACACGCTAACGCACACATTAACAACAAAACAATTAATGAGTGCGCGCAAAAATTACAATTACAAAATATAATACAAAATTGTTTAATGCAACCAACATTGGGCTTGTTAATACAGCAAAACCAACACGAGCGGATTCACTAGCGAAGCGAAAGCATGACGTCATTATTGAGAAGTTGCGCATGCGCTGTGAAGGGGGAACAGGGGGAACTGAATTCTCCGGAACACCGGCTCGCTGCTTCTGCTCATGCGCTGCGCACACACACACACACACACACACACTGCTTTCTGCTCTCCTAGCACGTGCGCTGAGAAAGAGGCCTGACACCATGCTTGTGTTATGTGCTGTGCCGGCAACAAGTCTTTATTTAACTAATTTCACTCACCTCAATTTTTTTCAGAGTCTTTCAGAGTAATATTTGTAGGTAAACGCGACTTTGTATGTTTACTCATATTTAACATGCGGTTTCTTCTTCTGCTGGTTAAATGCAGAGTTACAGAGCAGCGTAAAGGTGTATACTGCCACCTATGATGTTGATGTGTGCAAAATCATGGCTTAAGCCAGGGCAGGCACTTTTTTCCAGGGGTTTCAGTACAGCGTAACCGCCACCACGTCATCGGGTGGGCGTGGCCTATCTGTAAATTTGCATAGGTCACGGAGCATGCGCAGATTGTGAAAACAGCCGTTTGCTTCAGATACCTGTGTGCAATCGCAGGGGTTTCGTGTCCAATGCCTTTTATATGCAGTACTTTGAAATAGCTGTCCTGATCGCAGGTGTTTCATGTGAAGTTAGTGTATTTTATATTAAACAAAGTAACTTAAGATACCTGTCAGATTAATACTGTAATATAGAGACCTGTCCTGATCCCAGGGGTTTTGTGTTAAATATTTATATATCATATACAGTAACATCAGATACCTGTCCTAATCCCTGGTGTTTCGTGTATGATCAATTTTATATAATTTAACATCAGATACCTGTCCTGATCCCAGGTGTTTCATGTCTGATAGTTATTCTATTAAATACAGTAACATCAGATACCTGTCCTGATCTCAGGTGTTTCATGTCTGATAGTTATTCTATTAAATACAGTAACATCAGATACCTGTCCTGATCTCAGGTGTGTCATGTCTGATAGTTATTCTATTATATACAGTAACATCAGATACCTGTCCTGATCTCAGGTGTGTCATGTCTGATAGTTATTCTATTATATACAGTAACATCAGATACCTGTCCTGATCTCAGGTGTTTCATGTCTGATAGTTATTCTATTATATACAGTAACATCAGATACCTGTCCTGATCTCAGGTGTGTCATGTCTGATATTTATTCTATTAAATACAGTAACATCAGATACCTGTCCTGATCTCAGGTGTGTCATGTCTGATAGTTATTCTATTATATACAGTAACATCAGATACCTGTCCTGATCTCAGGTGTTTCATGTCTGATAGTTATTCTATTAAATACAGTAACATCAGATACCTGTCCTGATCTCAGGTGTTTCATGTCTGATAGTTATTCTATTATATACAGTAACATCAGATACCTGTCCTGATCTCAGGTGTTTCATGTCTGATAGTTATTCTATTATATACAGTAACATCAGATACCTGTCCTGATCTCAGGTGTTTCATGTCTGATAGTTATTCTATTATATACAGTAACATCAGATACCTGTCCTGATCTCAGGTGTTTCATGTCTGATAGTTATTCTATTATATACAGTAACATCAGATACCTGTCCTGATCCCAGGTGTTTCATGTCTGATAGTTATTCTATTATATACAGTAACATCAGATACCTGTCCTGATCCCAGGTGTGTCATGTCTGATAGTTATTCTATTATATACAGTAACATCAGATACCTGTCCTGATCTCAGGTGTTTCATGTCTGATAGTTATTCTATTAAATACAGTAACATCAGATACCTGTCCTGATCCCAGGTGTTTCGTGTATGATCACTTTTATTGTATTTAACATCAGATACCTGTCCTGATCTCAGGTGTTTCATGTCTGATCATTTTTATTTTATTTAACATCAAATACCTGTCCTGATCTCAGGTGTTTCATGTCTGATAGTTATTCTATTATATACAGTAACATCAGATACCTGTCCTGATCTCAGGTGTGTCATGTCTGATAGTTATTCTATTATATACAGTAACATCAGATACCTGTCCTTATCTCAGGTGTTTCATGTCTGATAGTTATTCTATTATATACTGTAACATCAGATACCTGTCCTGATCCCAGGTGTTTCATGTCGGATATTTATTCTATTATATACAGTAACATCAGATACCTGTCCTGATCTCAGGTGTGTCATGTCTGATCATTTTTATTTTATTTAACATCAAATACCTGTCCTTATCTCAGGTGTTTCATGTCTGATAGTTATTCTATTATATACAGTAACATCAGATACCTGTCCTGATCTCAGGTGTTTCATGTCTGATCATATTTATTGTATTTAACATCAGATACCTGTCCTGATCCCGGGTGTTTCATGTCTGATCATATTTATTGTATTTACCATCAGATACCTGTCCTGATCTCAGGTGTGTCATGTCTGATAGTTATTCTATTATATACAGTAACATCAGATACCTGTCCTGATCTCAGGTGTGTCATGTCTGATAGTTATTCTATTATATACAGTAACATCAGATACCTGTCCTGATCTCAGGTGTTTCATGTCTGATATTTATTCTATTAAATACAGTAACATCAGATACCTGTCCTGATCTCAGGTGTTTCATGTCTGATAGTTATTCTATTAAATACAGTAACATCAGATACCTGTCCTGATCTCAGGTGTGTCATGTCTGATAGTTATTCTATTATATACAGTAACATCAGATACCTGTCCTGATCTCAGGTGTTTCATGTCTGATCATTTTTATATTATTTAACATCAGATACCTGTCCTGATCTCAGGTGTTTCATGTCTGATATTTATTCTATTAAATACAGTAACATCAGATACCTGTCCTGATCTCAGGTGTTTCATGTCTGATATTTATTCTATTAAATACAGTAACATCAGATACCTGTCCTGATCTCAGGTGTTTCATGTCTGATCATTTTTATTTTATTTAACATCAAATACCTGTCCTTATCTCAGGTGTTTCATGTCTGATAGTTATTCTATTAAATACAGTAACATCAGATACCTGTCCTGATCCCAGGTGTTTCGTGTATGATCACTTTTATTGTATTTAATATCAGATACCTGTCCTGATCCCAGGTGTTTCATGCCGGATATTTATTCTATTATATACAGTAACATCAGATACCTGTCCTGATCTCAGGTGTTTCATGTCGGATATTTATTCTATTATATACAGTAACATCAGATACCTGTCCTGATCTCAGGTGTTTCATGCCGGATATTTATTCTATTATATACAGTAACATCAGATACCTGTCCTGATCTCAGGTGTTTCATGCCGGATATTTATTCTATTATATACAGTAACATCAGATACCTGTCCTGATCTCAGGTGTTTCATGCCGGATATTTATTCTATTATATACAGTAACATCAGATACCTGTCCTGATCTCAGGTGTGTCATGTCTGATCATTTTTATTTTATTTAACATCAAATACCTGTCCTTATCTCAGGTGTTTCATGTCTGATAGTTATTCTATTATATACAGTAACATCAGATACCTGTCCTGATCCCGGGTGTTTCATGTCTGATCATATTTATTGTATTTACCATCAGATACCTGTCCTGATCTCAGGTGTGTCATGTCTGATAGTTATTCTATTATATACAGTAACATCAGATACCTGTCCTGATCTCAGGTGTGTCATGTCTGATAGTTATTCTATTATATACAGTAACATCAGATACCTGTCCTGATCTCAGGTGTGTCATGTCTGATAGTTATTCTATTATATACAGTAACATCAGATACCTGTCCTGATCTCAGGTGTTTCGTGTCTGATAGTTATTCTATTATATACAGTAACATCAGATACCTGTCCTGATCTCAGGTGTTTCATGTCTGATAGTTATTCTATTAAATACAGTAACATCAGATACCTGTCCTGATCTCAGGTGTGTCATGTCTGATAGTTATTCTATTATATACAGTAACATCAGATACCTGTCCTGATCTCAGGTGTGTCGTGTCTGATAGTTATTCTATTATATACAGTAACATCAGATACCTGTCCTGATCTCAGGTGTGTCATGTCTGATAGTTATTCTATTATATACAGTAACATCAGATACCTGTCCTGATCTCAGGTGTGTCATGTCTGATAGTTATTCTATTAAATACAGTAACATCAGATACCTGTCCTGATCTCAGGTGTGTCATGTCTGATAGTTATTCTATTATATACAGTAACATCAGATACCTGTCCTGATCTCAGGTGTTTCATGTCTGATAGTTATTCTATTATATACAGTAACATCAGATACCTGTCCTGATCTCAGGTGTTTCATGTCTGATAGTTATTCTATTATATACAGTAACATCAGATACCTGTCCTGATCTCAGGTGTGTCATGTCTGATAGTTATTCTATTATATACAGTAACATCAGATACCTGTCCTGATCTCAGGTGTTTCATGTCTGATAGTTATTCTATTATATACAGTAACATCAGATACCTGTCCTGATCTCAGGTGTTTCGTGTCTGATAGTTATTCTATTATATACAGTAACATCAGATACCTGTCCTGATCTCAGGTGTGTCATGTCTGATAGTTATTCTATTATATACAGTAACATCAGATACCTGTCCTGATCTCAGGTGTGTCATGTCTGATAGTTATTCTATTATATACAGTAACATCAGATACCTGTCCTGATCTCAGGTGTTTCGTGTCTGATAGTTATTCTATTATATACAGTAACATCAGATACCTGTCCTGATCTCAGGTGTTTCATGTCTGATAGTTATTCTATTAAATACAGTAACATCAGATACCTGTCCTGATCTCAGGTGTTTCATGTCTGATAGTTATTCTATTAAATACAGTAACATCAGATACCTGTCCTGATCTCAGGTGTGTCATGTCTGATAGTTATTCTATTATATACAGTAACATCAGATACCTGTCCTGATCTCAGGTGTTTCGTGTCTGATAGTTATTCTATTATATACAGTAACATCAGATACCTGTCCTGATCTCAGGTGTGTCATGTCTGATAGTTATTCTATTATATACAGTAACATCAGATACCTGTCCTGATCTCAGGTGTTTCATGTCTGATAGTTATTCTATTATATACAGTAACATCAGATACCTGTCCTGATCTCAGGTGTTTCATGTCTGATAGTTATTCTATTATATACAGTAACATCAGATACCTGTCCTGATCTCAGGTGTGTCATGTCTGATAGTTATTCTATTATATACAGTAACATCAGATACCTGTCCTGATCCCAGGTGTTTCGTGTATGATGACTTTAATTAAAAATAGAAAATAAATATATACATTCTGTTAATTAACTAAGATCGAGTCAGAGAAATTAACCACGCTTTATTACAGAAAAATGTGGTATTAATTTGTTTAAACAGGACTGATTACCATATTTTAAACTACAAAAACACGGTTAATCTAATGTACCACAAGCATTATTATTATTTTGTGGTTTACCATGGAAGTACAAAAGCCCCGAGCCTTTATTGTTGTACAACCATATTGAATTTTCAGTAAAACGGAGTAAAACAAATGGCTACAAATGAAGGTTTACACTTCTCGTGGTCGACTGTTTTTGCTAATTAAGTCATTAAAATATAACATTATAAAAACAAAAAAAATAACCTGTATGATTGTTTTTTTCCTTCTTTATCCACCGCGGTAGATTCTTTATCCATCGGAGCTAATGATCCTGTATTTAAAATGGCCGCGAAAAAAAACCAACCTGTACTGCGCATGATCGGTGACCTCTGAGTATTGTTTTTTTTTTAGGGGGCGTTTCCCAAACAGACCGAGCCACGCCCATTTTACGTCGCGGTAATGAAACCCCTGGAATTTAGTGCATGCCCTTAAGCCAGAGTTGTTTGCGTCCACATGGCCTTTGTTTGCTTGTTTTTGTTTTGTTTTTTTTTTATTAATTGTAAACATGTACAAACATAGTACAAAAGAATACATCTCACAACAATTATGAACAAAATAAAAAATTTAATAAAATTAAAATTAAAGAAATTATCTCAGTTATACAAAGTATAAACAAATGCCAGGGGTAAAAAAATAAATAAATAGGTAAGATAATAGTAAAAAAAATAAAAAATTATTCAATCAGTTGAAATGTACATAATGCTTCATATGTTTTTTTAGCTTTTCTGTTTTTAATGTTACATAGTGTAGTACCATATTGTTTAATCTCCTTTATAAAATGTCCAGAATTTGGCTTAGCTTTGGCCCATTTCTTGACATGAATATGGTATTTTCCAAGTAATATTATTAATTGTATAAGAAAATAGATTGTATTTTTTTAATCAATTGCATCTTGTACTAAAGCAAATATGACATCATATAACCCAATTTGAATTAGTGTACCAAATGTCCTTGAAATAAAGTTAGAAACATTAATCCAAAATAATCTAGAGTATACACATTGAAAAGTTTTCTCTATCAACATCAAACCGTTCAAATAACTCTTTTACAGGATGAATTCTGTGTAAAATTTTAAAAGATACCTGTCTTACTTTATTACTTATAAAAAATTTATTTGTTAGCAACCATACTTTCTTCCACTCAATGTTTCCAAATTTTGATGACCAAAAGACTGTAGAAGATGGTATTTGATTCTTTTTTAATACATTTCTATTACTACATTTATCTTTAACAATGTTAATATCACCAATAAATAAACCACATGGCCTTTGTTTTGGGTGAATCAGCGTCGTGAAGACGTCATAGAAAATATCTAGACCCTGAATTTGCGGTATATATATATATATATATATATATATATATATATATATATATATATATATATATATATATATATATATATATATATATATATATATATATATTGTTTTTAACCATACATTTTAATATAGCTGTAAAGCAACAGAAACAAAACAAATACTGAAATAAATAAAAATAAATACATTTGCCTCACTTATTATAATGGATGTTTTTTGCAAATTTGAAATATGCTGGAAAAAGGTTTTTACATGTATTTAACACAGATGTATTTCACACAGATCTAATCTTATCTTCAGTTATCTGTGCGAACTGATAACTGAAAATGTCACAGAAACATACCTGTCAACATTATTATTAATATGATGATGTGTATATGTCTGTTCAAACACGCACCCAAAACCCAGTGTCCACTTGAGCTCAGCATCAAATCGCGTACTTACAGAATCCGCTTGGGAAGCAGCATCTATTATCACTATGGAGCGCATCAGCTGACAGTCTTGAATCTTTATATGAACTGACTGTTTTGAGGATTGCATAGGGGCAATGGCGCCTGTAATAAAAGGAAATGAATCGCGCCGTTTTTATGTTTATTCCAAAGTGTTTCCATGCCTAAATAAAATGAAAGCACAGAACCGATTCACATTTAAGAGCAAGGGTGGCCCCTGGTGGTTCGGCGGTATGGGTTGCATATAGGGAGGATCGGCTCTTCTCAGAAAGATATAAAATTCGGGAGAAATACGGGAAAATACCTTTACGGGATGATGGCGGGATAGAACTGTAAAATACGGGAGAATCCCGGGAAAACGGGAGGGTTGACAGTTATGCACAGAAAGCGTCAGTCTATAGAGACTCCTGTGGCTGTTAATTTAAATCTCCACATCTATAATCCTCTTAGTCTATGCTGACATTATCTTCAGCAGCTCAAACACTCTAATGGCTAATGGACAGACGGCTGCTTCTCACTCAGGGCTGCTGTTTATGCTAATGAGGGAGAGATGGGCACTAGTGGGCGGGGCTTTCCCCCTCTGATGACATGTACAAAGGGAGAATGTCAATCAGAGTGTTTCTGCATACTGATTTAATCAAGTCTGATTATAACAAAACAGAATTAATTCATGTTTGCCATTAGAGGCTGGAGATATTCACACACTGTTGACACACAACTGTGTTTAACCCCCTTATAAAAGTGATTATTATATAATAGGTCCTCTTTATGGAGACCGGCAACATTAAGTAATACCCTAGGTAGTGATTTTCAACAGGAAGTGAATAAGCAGTACTTTTCAGATAAAGTGTTAAATATGTGTGTTGTCAGACATCACAGACTAACTTCCTCTACCATTGTGCCCTCCTGATGGAGATCTTCAATGGCTACACTGTGGAGGCTGTAGACAGGATGTGCTGCAGACTGGATCTCGGTCAATGGAACAACACCGTGTCTTTATCAGCACTGAGAGGCAGGGGGACAACGTCTCAAAATACTGCGCTTATGATGTCATTTCCTCCACACTAGGAAGAACAGATTGTGACCAGTCCTGGATGCACAAAATATGATCTTAACATCACAACTTTTCTCATTTCCGGGTATCTCAGCATAATCACACACTGTAAAAAATATCCATAAATTAGCAGTAGGGGAGAGCGGTGCACAAAGTAACGCGAGGTTAAATGTAACAAGGTAAGGCTAATTTAAGGTATTTGCTCAGGGTTAAACATGGCATGCTTCCGAGGTTTTCACCACAGTGTCGGCAGACGTCTTCCTGCCAATTATTGAAAATTTTCGGCAAAATTTGGACAAGAAACACAGGAGAAACCATTTTTGCAGCATAAAAGTATTTTTTATTACAGTCGATATTTTTTTATTAAAAAAAAAAAAAAATCGGTGAAAGTATGAACGTAAAATCTTATATTGTCATGATCACCGTCTTCTAGGCTAAAAGATGACACACTGACTACGTTTACATGGACACCAATAATCCGATTTTAATGCGATTAAAACAATACTCTGATTAAGAGTCGACCATGTAAACAGCAATTTTTGATTAATTTAATCAGATTAAGGTCATAATCGAACAAAAGAAAAATCGTATTAAGACATGTGGAGTATGCCGATTTTAGTCGCATTATTGTAGTGCAGTACAGACATGTAAACACCTTAATCGAACTATAATAACCATCATGTAGGACTTTAAGCCCCTTTTTGCGACAGGGTAGTCCACACACACACACACACACACACACACACACACGCGCGCGCACGCGCGCACGGCTGACTGACATCCTTTGCACCTACCGAGTCAGTGCAGACCACAGACCCCTGCATCGTGAAATGCGGAGGTTTTTTTTTTCTTCCATTCAGCATGCGGTATGAACTTCCATTAAACAACTCTTCCAGCAGTTCATTGCATCCAATATCTCGTTTGTCACGGAGGGCGTGAATGATGAATGTTCGTGAATGAAAGTGAAAGTGCCAAACTGCAGTTAAAGTCGACAAATTAAAAATGAAACACCCGAAATTACATGAAACTCCGGAGGAAATGTGGATATCGCGGTGACGCAATGACGTTAATCGAATTATGTGCTGTAACATGTAAAACGGGATCATGAAAGGAATATTCAAAAAGTAACTCATGTAAACACCTTAGTCTTATTCTCTTAATTAGATTAAAGCAAATAATTCGATTACTGATGATGACTCAGTGACTACGTTTACATGGACATCAGTAATCGAATTATTAGACTAAGGTGTTTACATGAGTTGCTTTTTGAATGTTCCTTTCATGATCCCGTTTTACATGTTACAGCACATAATTCGATTAACGTCATTGCGTCACCACGCTATGCGCATTTCCTCCGGAGTTTCATGTAATTTCGGGTGTTTCATTTTTAATTTGTCGACTTTAACTGCAGTTTGCCACTTTCACTTTCATTCACGAAGATTTAATGCATGCCCACCGTAACAAACGAGATATTGGATGCAACTATGAACTGCTGGAAGAGTTGTTTTAATGGAAGTTCATACCGCATGCTGAGAGGAAGAAAAAAAACCCTCTGCATTTCATGATGCAGGTGTCTGTGGTCTGCACTGACTCGGTAGGTGCAAAGAGTGTCAATCAGCCGTGCGTGTGTGTGTGTGTGTCTGGGTGTGCATGTGTGGAGTACCCTGTCGCAAAAAGCGGCTTAAAGTCCTACATGATGGTTATTATAGTTCGATTAAGGTGTTTACATGTCTGTACTGCACTTCAATAATCCGACTAAAATCGGCATACTCCACATGCCTTAATTCGATTTCTCTTTAGTTCGATTATTACCTTAATCTGATTAAATGAATCAAAAATGGCTGTTTACATGATAGACTCTTAATCAGAGTATTGTCTTAATCGCATTAAAATCGAATTATTGGTGTCCATGTAAACGTAGTCAGTGTTGGACACCAACTAAACCAACACAATATATATATTTTTTTAATTTTGAGTGTAATGTTGAGAACTTTTTAAATAAAAATGTTTTTAATAGAAAATATCGTTTTAATAGAAAAATATATATTTTATTGCTAAAAATGCAAATAAATGCATTCTATAATAATGGATAAATGGATAATAATGCAAATAGATTCAAATGTGTTTATCCAATAAACAAATAAATAAATAAACATATTGTGCTATGTAGAATAAAAAAAGAAATGAGCCAATTACTGAGGAAATATAGCTACTATTTAAAGTAGACTGAATTTTAAATTAACTGTGTGAAATCTGCCTTTATAAACATGTGTTACAACTAACCCCCTGTCTGTTACAACTTGCCCCGCAGGTGGGGTAAATGGCAACATTTGTACTCCTGGCACTTTTGGCAATACTGCACAGAAACCACAGGTCCAGCGATCACAATTTCAGTGCTCATTTGGAGGAGAGGCTTGTTTGTTGTTGGTAAAAAAAATATGGTTTGTCTAACCCCATTACTTTGTTCATTATTTGACCAAAAAAAAAAAAGTGTTACTTTGTGCCCTGCTCTCCCCTATTCTGTATTTTGTGATTCATGTAATTTTGAATTGCATTATGGGATCTTGATCTTTCTTTTAACACAGACTTCTATTAACATTTTGAATAGCTTAAAGCTACAAAACCTTTTTGCTACAAAAACCTTCCAGCGGATGCCCTTCCAGCTGCAACCCATCACTGGGAAACATCCATACACACTCATTCACACTCATACACTATGGACAATTTAGTTTAATTTCACCTGTACCACATGTTTTTGGACTTGTGGGGGAAACCAAAGCACCCGGAGAAAACCCATGCGAACACGGGAAGAACATGCAAACTCCACACAGAAATGCCAACTGACCCAGCCGAGGCTCGAACCAGCGACCTTCTTGCTGTGAGGCGATTGAGCTACCTCCAGGTGCTCCGGTTTCCCCCACAAGTCCAAAGACATGTGGTACAGGTGAATTGAATAAGCTAATTTGTCTGTGGTGTGTGAGTGTGAATGAGTGTGTATGGATGTTTTCCAGTGATGGGCTGCAGCTGGAAGGGCATCTGCTGCGTAAAACATATGCTGGATAAGTTGGTGGTTCATTCTGCTGTGACGACCCCAGAATAATAAAGGGACTAAGCTGAAAAGAAAATGAATGAATGAGAATGTATATATATATATATATTTATATTAGACACACATCTGATGCTTGTATTTGCAGCAGCTCGACGTCCACAACTTCACGCATTGGGTTAAATTAGGCTTTGCAGTCTCCATGTTCAGTCCATTACTTCCACTGTATCTGTTCAGCTGAGGGAACGGAGCCAATCCCGTGATGTCAGACACAGCGATATTCCAAGATGGCGGCGCTCTAGGTCTAAAATCTATAGTAAAACATGCTGTTTTCCGCTAAATGTTTACATTAATCGAGTTTGTTATACACTCTAAAAAATGTTGGGTTATTTATTTAACCCAATGTTTGAGTTAATAATATTTGGTACTTTGCTGGGTTATTTTTAAATCTCTATTGGGTTATTTAATACTCAACAAGTTGGGTTAAAAAAAAAATTATTTCTACAGTCAACTGATTTAACTGACACAGAACAGCTGTCTTAATATGTGAGGGTAATGTTGTTTTTGCATTATAAAGTTTATTCAAGCTCTATTGCAGGGGTGTCCAAAGTCGGTCCTGGAGGGCTGGTGACTTCCTCCCTCCCTGGAAGTTTCTAGTATTCCTAGAAAGAGCTTGATTAGCTGGTTCAGGTGTGTTTAATTGGGGTTGGAACTAAAATATGCAGGACACCGGCCCTCCAGGACCGAGTTTGGACACCCCTGCTCTAATGCAATAAGGTTTTTTTTTATTAAATTACCTCCATTATATCCATTTCACCAGCACTCTTCATTTTATGATACAAGCACACACTTCACAGCAGATCTATATCTTTAGCTTTATAACGTGAGGAAATAATGCACATATTTGAGATATTCAGCCGTCATTCTCGCCTTTAATAATAATAATTTTTATTTATATAGCGCCTTTCCAGAGCTCAAGGACACTTTACAAAGAATGCGACAAGCAGATAAATGTAGAGACAGCAAGATACACAAACATACAGGAAGTCAAATATAAAAAACAAGACCTAAGAGACAAATAAACAGAGTTATTTGGTCAGTTTGGCAGATCAGAAGAGAAGCATTCAGAAAATAAGTGAGTTTTAAGTCAAGATTTGAATTCAGAGATATTATTAGCAGAATGGAGTGAGCGTGGTAGAGAGTTCCAGAGTTTGGGTGCAATAACACTAAATGATCTGCCCCCCATTGAAGAAAGTCTGTACCGAGGGACACCAAGAAGGCCAGAGTCCGTGGAATGTAATGAGCAGGTAGGAGTGTAGGGGACAAGCATGTTGCAAAGATAAGAGGGAGCTAGGATATTTAGGGATCTAAATGCAAGGAGGAGAATTTTGAGTTTAATGCGGTATGCAACAGGGAGCCACTGGAGGTCGTACAAAATTGGGGTTATATGAGCAGAGCGTTTGGTATGAGTGAGTATTCTAGCTGCAGAGTTTTGAATATATTGTAATCTGGAGATTAGATTGGAGATCTAGAACCCAGCGGAGACCTCAACCCAATAATAATAATAATAATTTATTATTATATAGTGGTTAAGCCACTTTCTGGCAAAATAACCCAACAAATTAGTTATTTTTGTAACCCAAATTGTTGGGTTAACTTTAACGACTCAATGGATTGGGTTAAAATAACCCAACAGCAGGTCGGTGCCAAAACGACCCATCGTTGGGTTACCTGTTGGTTTATTATTAACTCAACAGTTTTTTGAGTGTATATATTTCCATTAAAGTGGAAATCAATGTACAAAGTAATGTAAACTTGACTGAGTGCTTCACTTCCCCTTTAAGGATTTAAGATGCAGATGAATGTCATCACTGTCTTGTGAAAAATGTTGATAATTCTCTGAGTAAATAGCATTACTGGGGGGGAAATTGAATTGTGTATAAATAAAGCAATAACAGAGAGTGTACAAATCTGTGGGGCGACAATATGAATTAGTGGCTTCAATAAAAGTACATTAACGTTCGATGAAAGTAATCATTTTCATTGACTGAGTTGCTTTCGTTGACGGCTGTTCAAAATGTATGTGCATTGATTATGAAAATCTTGCTTTTAATAGATTTTAATAGTCTCTGAATGGAAGTGTGCTGGCAAGTGCTCTGGATTTCAACAGCACACTAACCACCGTAACCCCAGGTTTATTTTCTTAACTCTCTCGCTAAGGTTCAGCTAACCATAACTGAATTACCTCAGTCAGGGTTGACTCCGGGCCGCTGGATTGAATATATTCATGAAATGGGAAACCCTTTTCCCCAAATATGTTTATTGTTCTACTTTACGCAGGCTGCTCCGGCACACCAATGACTCCTGGATCCCACACGGGACTCTGAGAGGAATTCTCATGTGGTTACATAAGCTTTCCCACAGGCGCTGTGCATTACCTGATTTATTAACAACCTGACATCCCAGAATGCCATAGCAACTATCCAGAACACATTGACAACCAATGAAGCCTCAACCATTCAGAACTCCAAAGCAACTTCTTAGCAAAAACTTAGAACATATGAGCATCCATCCCAAAAAACTCACCTAGCACCTTAGCAACCACATCACAACACCCTAGCAACCTTTAACATTCTAGAACACCTCAGCAGCCACATAGCAATCATCCGGAACACCTTAGCAACTTCATAACAACACCCTAGTAACATTTAACCTTCTACAACACCTTAACAGCCACATAGCAACCATTCAGACCACCTTAGCAACCACATAACACCCTAGCAAAATGTAACCTTTTAAAACACCCCAGCAGTCACATAGCAACCACCCTGAAACACCTTAGCAACCACATAACAACACCCTAGCAACCTTTAACTTTCTACAACATCTTAGCAGCCACATACTGTAGCAACCATTCAGAACATCTTAGCAACCACATAACAACAACTTAGCTACATTTAGCCTTCTAGAACACCTTAGCTGCCACAGAGCAACCACCTGAAACATCTTAGCAACCACCTAACAACACATTTACAACTTGTAACCTTCTACAACACCTTAACAGCCACATAGCAACCATTCAAACACATTAGCAACCACATAACAACACCCTAGCAAACTTTAACCTACTAGAACACCCCAGCAGTCACATAGCAACCACCCTAAAACACCTTAGCAACCACATAACAACACCCTAGCAACCTTTAACGTTCTAGAACATCTTAACAGCCACATAGTAACCATTCAGACCACCTTGGCAACCATATAACAACACCCTATCAAAATTTAACCTTCTAGAACACCCCAACAGTCACATAGAAACCACCCTGAAACACCCTAGCAACCACATAACAACACCCTTACAACATGTAATTTTCTAGAACATCTTAGCAGCCACGTACCAACCATTCGAACCACCTTAGCAACTTCATAACAACACCCTTACAACTTGTAACCTTCTAGAACATCTTACTACCTTAGCAACCACATAGCAACACCCTAGCAACCTTTAACCTTCCAGAACAGCCCAGCAGTCACATAGCAACCACCCAAAAACACCTTAGCAACCACATAACAACACACTCACAACTTGTAACCTTCTAAAACATATTAGCAGCCACATAGCAACCATTCACACTACCTTAGCAACCACATAACAACATTTTAGCAACCTTTAACCTTCTAGAACACCTCATCAGTCACATAGCAACCCTCCCTAAAACACCTTAATAACAACATAACCACACCCTTGGAACTTGTTACCTCTAGAACATCTTAACAACCACATAGCAACCATTCAGACCACTTTAGCAATGACATAACAACACCTAGCAACCTTTAACCTTTCTGAACACCCCAGCAGTCAAATGGCAACCACCCTAAAACACCTTAGCAACCACAAAACAACAACCTAGCAACTTGTAACCTTCTAGAACATCTTAGCAGCCACATAGCAACCATTCACACCACTTTAGCAACCACATAAGAACACCCTAGCAACCTTTAAACTTCTAGAACACATCAGCAGCCACATAGTAGCCACCTGGAACACCCTAGCAACCCTCAGAACAACACCCTAGTAACATGTAACCTTCTACAACACCTTAACAGCCACATGGCAACCATTCAAACTACCTCAGCAACCACATAGCAACACCTTAGCAACCTTTAACATTCTAGAACATATTAACAACCACATAGCAACCATTCAGACCACCTTAGCAACCATATAACAACACCCTAGCAAGATTTAACCTTCTAGGACACCCCAATAGTCACATAACAACCACCTGAAACACCTTAGCAACCACATAACAACACATTTGCAACTTGTAACCTTCTAGAAAATCGTAGCAGCCACATAGCAACCATGCAGACCACCTTAGCAACCACATAATAACACCCTAGCAACCTTTAACCTTCTAGAACACCTCAGCAGTCACATAGAAATCACCCTGAACACTTTAGGAGCCATCTTAAAATGTCCCAGCCACCACCCACAACACCTTAGCAACCACATGAAAAATGTCCTGGCAACCACCACCTCAGTGAAAGCCTGTGTTTCCAGACATGTTTATTGTTCTGCTCTCCATGGGCTGCTCCAGCACACAAATGACTCTTCCACCAGACACAGGATTGGTGGAAATATTCTCCTTTGGTTAAATCAGCGTCAAAAGGCCAAACTTTCCACTTTTGTCCCTCAGATACTGTACATTACCTGATTAATTAATCAACAAATGGCCCAGTCTAGGCGTAAAAGTCTGCCGTGCGCATGCTAATAACAGCGAGGCTCAATCTATCACCGCTCTTGCTGACAACTCACGTACATCTCAAGGACTTTTTCATTAACTCTGCTTAAATAATCTTCCTTTTCACCACATTCTCTCTCTCTCTCTCTCTCTCTCTCTCTCTCTCTCTCTCTCTCTCTCTCTCTCTCTCTCTCTCTCTCTCAATGCAGCCCATCAGGCTCTTAAAACAACACGTAGACAGATATGAGGTGAGGGTTTTGGAAATGAATCGATAAGACTATTTTGAAACTTCTAAGCTCGACGGCACACCAACAAGGTCAGAAGTGAATGTTCGGCCCTCTCAAAGCTTTCTGGATCTGAAGTGAATGCAAATTCTTTAACTCTTACAGTAAAACTCCAGTGGGAATCAACGTCAATTTGCAGATGAAATGGACTGAGGCAGTACTTGTGAACCATCCCTTGGGATCTACAACGGTATTTTATTCATCTCTACAATGCCTGAGGCTTTAAGCGTAATTGTCATTAACAAATGGAGAGTGAAACTACTGAGACTCTGTAATGAACAACAAGACCGGTTTGTATTTGATGTGCAGACAGTACTTCTGTGACCTGTGTCTCCCAGTTCACTACTTTCATTTTGCTAAACATGGAAACTAATCCACTCTGGCACGATCCCTAGACCTCACATCGAGAGTTTGTTTCCGCAATCAATCATCTTTACAAGAACCTCTTATAAAAACCCAATGAACTGGCTTGGCAAGTACAGGAAAGTGAAACTCTCGAAGTTGGATATTATAAGTCAATGATTACAAATTTAGATGCGCAAGATAGAAATGCATCTAAAAGTGAATTCTGTTAAATGTGTTGCATATAGTTAAACTCTCCTGACAAATATGAATAAACTATAGGTGGGCATAGATTTTTTTTTTTTTGCCTAGATTAATCTCACTGTAATCTTGGAATTAATCTAGATTACAATGGCTCATTTGATATCTGCCGAAGGCATTTAAGAATATGTGTGCTAGCCAAATAATGACTAAAAGTAAGTCTTTGAGAACAGGTTTCTCAAGCAAGGTGGCGCATTAGACCAGGGGCTCATCTCCTGTTTCCAAAATGCATCACAAACTGCTTGAGAAACTGTTCTACTGTTTTATGTTATGTGGTTGCTGAGGTGTTCTAGAGGGTTTAAGGTTACCAGGATGTCCTTATGGATTGTGGATTGTTGCTAGGACATATTAAAATGGCTACTAAGGTGTTCTGGGTGGTTGCTATGTGTCTGCTGAGGTCTTTTACAAGGTTATATGTTGCTAGAGTGTTGTTATGTATTTGCTAAGGTGTTGCAGATGGTTCCTGGGACATTTTGAGATGGCTACTAAGGTGTTCCATGTGGTTGCTATGTGGCTGCTGATGTCTTCTAGGTTATAGGTTGCTAGGGTTTTGCTATGTAGTTGCTAAGGTGTTGTGGATTGTTGCTATGATATTTTAAGTTTTCTTCTAAGGTATTCTGAGTGGTTGCTATGTGGCTGCTAAGGTGTTTTGGAAGGTTGAGGTAGTTAAGGGGTTATCATGTGAATAATAAGGTGTTGTCAATGGTTGATAGAGCATTTTAAGATGGCAAACAAGATGTTCCATGTGGTTACTATGTGGCTTCTAAGGTGTTCTAGAAGGTTGAAGGTTGCTAGGATGCTATTATATGGTTGCTAGTGTGTTCCAGATGTCGCTAGGGTATTTTTCAGACGACTGCTTGTACATTTTTAGATGGTTGCTAAATTGTTTTTGGTGAATGACACAATTGTGGGTTTCTAAGGGATTCTGAATGGGTTTACTCATTTTTTAAGTAAACTAATTACTTTTTACAGTATGTACAGTAGGTGGACCTAAACATCCAGCAAGTGAGAAAGAATCAGCACTCTCTGCATTCAGACTGACTTGAAAGTGAACTCAGAACCCTTTTGCTCCAATCTGACTGGATTTCAAGTCATCCCTTATTATGAGACAAACATGAAGAACCAGAACATGCTTTAGCCTCATGGACATCTGTAGCATTTACAAGCCGGTCCATCCTTGACAACACCTCTTTGACAAGTGCAGCCAGAAAAAATGGTTTAAACAATCCTTAATAGCTTCAACTGTATTTTCTTGTCTATAGTACACAGAAACAGAACCAGCTGAATGGCACCAGCATAATTAAGTGGTAAAGGAATCAGAGACGGCACAATGAACAGCCATACACAGAGACAATGTTCTTTGTCCTTTTGTTCTTCAGCTGAATGAACTTCAATCAGTGGTATTGGTTTTGGCTGGGTGGTGTGTTGGCTCAGTGGCTGGCAGAGCTCACAGTGAGACGGGGCTTCAGCAGGTCAGAGTCAATGTCACCAGTAATAATGCCGGCCTGATGGAGCTGGATTTGGACTCAGCAGTAGGTGAACAGTCTATTTGTCCAGAAGTTTTAAAGCCGTTTGCTCAGGCCCTCGGGGTCAGTTTAACACTCGCTCACACCATCCTATTGCACTTGATTCTGTGTTACTGACACAGAGGTTGCAAAGTATCAAAAAACAGCGACAAATCAAACACAGGTTTAAAAAAGTACAGTTCTTATCATCAAGAAAATCACAGCAAGCACATTTCAGTTCCCTGGTAACAACCCAGAACATCTTAGCAATCATAAAGAAATCCAACACACAGTAATGTAATGTAATGTAATGTAATGTGTATTTATATAGCGCATTTATTGTGTATGGCCATACACCCAAAGCGCTTCACAATCATGAGGGGGGTCTCTCCACACCACCACCAGTGTGTAGCATCCACTTGGATGATGCGACGGCAGCCACAGGACAACGGCGCCAGTGCGCTCACCACACACCAGCTATTGGTGGAGTGTAGAGACAGTGATAGAGCCAATTCGGTGGATGGGGATGATTAGGAGGCCATGATGGGTAAGGGCCGATTGAGGGACTTTGGCCAGGACACCGGGGTTACACCCCTACTCTTTTACGAGAAGTGCCATGGGATTTTTAATGACCGCAGAGAGTCAGGACCTCGGTTTAACGTCTCATCCGAAAGACGGCGCCCACCGACAGTGTAGTGTCCCCTTCACTTTTACTGGGGCATTAGGACTCACACAGACCACAGGTTGAGCGCCCCCTGCTGGCCTCTCTAACACCACTTCCAACAGCAACCTAGTTTTCCCATGTGGTCTCCCATCCAGGTACTGACCAGGCTCAGCCCTGCTTAGCTTCAGTGAGTAACCGGTCTTAGGCTGCAGGGTGATATGGCTGTAGCAGTAGCAACACACAGTCAAACTGTGGCAAACACCCCTAAGAAATGGGCCAATGACCAGATTGCTTTAGCAACAACATAACAATGTCTTAGAAATAGCATAACAACACCCTGAAACCATGCAGAACAACCTAGCAATCAAATAGAACATTTCAATGTTTAAGAAAACAACTAAAATAAAACCAAAAATGAACCAGAATGATTTAGAAACAACACAACACCACAGTGTAAACTGTGCAGAACAACTTAGCAACCACCTAGAACACCTTAATAACTGAGAACACCTTAGAAACCAACAAAACATTTCCAAAGACACCGTCAGACTGCCCTAGAAACAACACGACACCATGGAAACTACACAGAACAACTTAGCAACCATCTTGCTCATCTTAGTAACTGCACATAAATGTCACCTTAACGACCACAGGTTAAAATCCAATCAACCCAACCAACCCAACAACCCACCCACCAACCAACCAACCAACTAACCAACCCAACAACCAACCAACCAACAAACCGACCGACCGACCGACCGACCGACCAACCGACCGACCGACCAACCAACCAAACAGCCGACCGGTTAACTGATCAACCAACCAACCAACCAACCAACCAACCAACCAACCAACCAACCAACCATCCAAGTAAGCAACCAACCAACCAACCAACCAACCAACTAACCAACTATTCAACCCAACAACCCACCAACCAACTAACCAACCAGCCATCCAACTGACCAGCCAACAAAGCAACCATCCAAGCAAGCAAGCAACCAACCAACCAACTAACCAACCAACCAACCATCCAACCGACCAACTAACCAACCAACCAACTAACCAACCAACCATCCAACCGACCAACCAACCAACCAACCAACCATCCAACCGACCAACCAACCAATCAACCAACCGACTGACCGACCGACCGACCAACCAAACAATCAACCAATCAACCAATCAACCAACCCAACCAACCAACCAACCAACCAACCAACCAAGCAAGCATGCAATCAACCAACCACCCAACCCAACAACCCACCAACCAACTAACCAAACAGCCAACCAACCGACCAACAAACCAACCAACCAATTAACCAACCAACCAACCAACCAACCAACCAACCAACTAGCCAGCCGACCAACCAATCGACCAGCAAACCGACCAACAAACCGACCGACCAACCGATCAACAAACCGACCGACCAACCAAGCAACCAACCAACCAATCAACCAACCAACCAACCAACCAACCAACCAACCAACCAACCAACTAACCAACCAACAACCAACCAGCCAGCAAACCAACCAACCGACCAACCAACCAACCGACCGACCAACCAACAACCAACCAACCAGCCAGCAAACCAACCAACCGACCAACCAACCAACCGACCGACCAACCAACAACCAACCAACCAACCAACAAACCCACCAACTAGCCAACCAACCAACCAACCAACCAACCAACCAACCAACCAACCAACCAACTATCAAAAACAACAAAAACACATATAGAACACCTTGGCAACCATTAAATACTTCCTAGCAACCAACCAAACATCTCAAAACATATGCATATACAACTGAACCCTGTAAAGTTTCAACATGACATTATAAATAAGTAAACAAATAAATAAATAGCAAATAATATCATAAAATACATTCAAATGAAATAAAAATGCTGACTCCAGCAGCAGTGCTTGTGTTTGTGGTGTGAGCAGGTTTGACTTCATCATAAAGTGTGGTCTCCAGTTTCCAGAGCACAGAAGTACAGTTTAATGGGCCATCACTAAGCATCTCTCCCCTCTGCTCCACTGACAGCCGTGAGTAATGAGCACCTAAACACCTGCCGGCTTCACACACACACACACACACACACACGCACACACGCACACACACACACACACACACACACACACACACACACACACACACACACACACACACGCGCACACGCACACGCACACGCACACGCACACACACACACACACACACACACACACACACACACACACACACACACTAGTGTTGCCGGAGACCTCCCAATACACTGCTGTTTAAACCAAACACATTATAATTACTACACCCGTCCCATTCAGCTCCTGACATTCCCTACACAGCAAGCAGATCATGTGCTATGTCCAGAATAACATACTGTACAATCATACTATCAGTACTGTTGTTGCAGTATATGAACAATACAAGTTTGGCCAGTCATATTGTACAAGCAGAAAGTTTGCATATTGCAGGCTCCCCTATACTTATTATTTAATAATCTAGCAATAGTTTAAACTTTGTATATGTTCCTTGGCCATTTTTTTTATGGTTGTTATAAGGTCTTTTGGGTGTTTGCTAAGATATTAATATGTGGTTGCTAAGGTGCTGCTATGAGGATGCTAAGGTGTTCTGGATGTGTTATGATATGAGTAGATGGTTTCAAAATAAAATAAATTAAAGATAAAATAAAATTAAATATAATATATAAGAAAATTAAATAATAAAATAAATAAATAAGTTTTTTTTTATAAAAAATAAAAAATAAAATAAATAAATTAATTAATTAATAAAAAATAGAAAAATAAAAAATAAAATAAAATAAATAAAATAAAAAGATCAAATTAAAAATTAAATAAAATAATAAAATAAAAAGATCAAATTAAAAATAAAATAAAATAATAAAATAAAATATGAAACAAATACAAAAAATTACAATTAAAAATAAAATTAAATAATAAAATTAAATATTCATTCATTAATTTTCTTTTCAGCTTAGTCACTTTATTAATCTGGGGTTGCCACAGCGGAATGAACCGCCAACTTATCCAGCATATGTTTAATGCAGCGGATGCCCTTCCGGCTGCATCCCTGGGAAACATCCATACACACTCATTCACACACATACATACAGACAATTTAGCCTACCCAATTCACCTGTACCGCATGTCTTTGGACTTGTGGGGGAAAACGGAGCCCCCGAAGGATACCCATGCCAACACGGGGAGAACATACAAACTCCACACAGAAACACCAACTGACCCAGCAGAGGCTCGAACCAGCGACCTTCTTGCTGTGAGGCGAACGTGCTACCCACTGCGCCACCGTGCAGCTCTATAAAATGTAATTAAAAATAAAATTTTAAAAAATCTAATTAAAAATAAAATAAAATAATAAACTAAATAAAAAATAAAACAAATACAAATACAAAAAAATAAAATTAAATAAAATTAAATTAAATAGGAAAATTAAATAAAATAAGAAAAAATATATAAAATTAAATAAAATAAATAAATAAATAATTACAATAAAATAAAATAAAATAAAATAAAATAAAAGGTTTTTGCAGGTTTCACCAAGTCAAAGACCTTTTTAAGACCATCAAGAATGAAATTTCAGACTTATATAGGGTTAAACGATAAGGATTTTCTTAATGGCCCAGCAGAAAAAAAAATATATTTACTTGCCCCATCAAGAAACAAATTGTAATTAGTAATGTTTGAGTCACATATTTTAAATAATGTGTCAAATCAAGCAGACCCTTGTTGTACACATGCAAAAAGCTTTTTCGATTTTGATTGGATGTGTGTTGGATTGATTGGGTAGCTTTACATAAATAAAGGAAAAGACCTGTTTGAAATGATTTTAGACATACAAAACAATATTTCAGTGAATTTAAGACTATTTAAGACCCTAAAATTTAGATTTTAAATTTGAAGACATTTTAGGACTTTATACGACCCTGCAGATAAAATAAAATAAAATAAAAAAACTAAATAAAATTGAAAAATAAAAAATGCAATTAAATAATAATAAAATGTAATAAAATAAAAAAAAATTTATTCAAAATTATTCAAAAATATATTGATAAAGTGTGTTTTTTCTTTATAAAAATAACATGTAAAATAATGTAAACTAATGACGTAACAAGTGCAAAAAATTAACAATGTGTTTTGCACAAAAGAAATCTAATATTCATATCTCTAAGTACTATTATTATGGTTCTCTTGGTTCCCACAATGGTAAACAAAATACCACACACACACACACACACACACAGGTTTGACTGAATGAGAGTCTGGTACAGCAGAAAGCGCAGCTGTCAAGGATGGAGGCAATGGAGCTTTAACGCTCAACAAAACGCTGGTTTACCCAGAGGACGGTGCTGTTATTATACACACACATACACGCACACACACACACAGACCTGAATAATGGCATCTATTCAATCAGCCTTCATCTGCGGCACCTGCGCCGTGAACGACAACATCTCAGCACACAAAGCCATGCATTACAATGGCCTGTTTACACTACAGTCACAATCCATGTCTCGCACGTCCAACACAACACACACTGGTGGCTCACCTCACTGCTGATCTCACAACGGCAAGACTGGAATTCATGCAGACTGATTATTATATCTTTTTTCTTTTTTTAAAGTATTTATTAGCATATTTAATATAAAATTAAATATTTAAATTTAGTATAAACTCAACTTGCCCATAATTAAAAGGGTAAAAAGTAAACCTAACTTAACTAACTAACTAAGTAAGAAATAAACAAATAAACAAGTAAATAAATGAGTAATTAAATAATTAAATAAATAATCAGAGTAATTAATTCATTTCATAAACAACAAATAAAACATAATGGAGAACTACAAATCTGCCCCTTTAATGAACTACAGATCCTATCATGCACTTCACTCACACACCTGACCCAGATTCCCCTTGACTGGAAACACGCATGACTGAAGCTGTTCAGGACTAATCAAATGGACTATAAACACAGCACACACACACATCATTGCTGAGTCTTGTTAGCTGTGAGCAATTCTAAGCATTTTCCCTGCCTTGTCTCGTCTGTTTTGACCTTTGTTTGTTTCATTGTTTACGTTGTTTTGCTGCCTGTCCTGATCATTCGCCTGTAACTTTGACTATGCTTTGGATTACCTACATGCTCCAGTCTGTCCCTGTTTTGACCTTTGCCTGCATGACAATTCGCAAATACACAGTACATGTTAAAATTCCAATAAATTTAGAGCTAGATTCTTCTTCTCAAGGTCAAATTCATCCTGATCTGCAGTTTCCTGTGAACGCCACATAAGATCAAGCCTCGCATCTTCATTCGTCTGTCCTCCAGAAGCTGTTCCGCTCCTCAGGCCAGACCCGTCGGCCACATGTAAGTTTAATATCTCCTCGTTAAGTCAGAGAAGACGAAAAAGCTGGATCTGTGTGCTCCTCCTGATTTCCAGAGGGCAAAGCAGCAGAGATCTGCTAATGTATTATTAGGAGAAGAGAGAAGAAACCAATGAGGGGAAGTGCAGGAGCATCAAGAGCCTCTCCGCAGTCAGTACTTCAGCTGATGTTAATGTGAACATCATTATCATGTCGCTAGCCGTCGCTCAGACCACGAGCTGTTGTTTATACTGATACTCTGTGCCAAATTTAAGCGATTAATTCAGTCCCTGAGGACTTCATTATCCCTGACCTCCAACACCACCGTCAACACATGGAGATATTCCAGCCTTCAGGGTTCACACGCTTCAACCAATCATGCTGGACTGATGGAAACTGTCAACTGACATATCAATAAGCCCCTCCCACTCTTAGTTACAATTGCTAACCCAGACCAAAACTTTTGCTGCGTCCCAATTCACTTACTTATACTACGTCCTAGAGGTATGCACTTTTTTTGTACATACTTTTAAGTGTGTGACAAGAGTAAGCAAGCTTTGGGACATACTATTTCCTCATTAATAGACTGTTATGTTGCTTAGTTATGATCCCTGTCAATCATCTCGACACATCATCCACATTACTTTGATACTTATGCAAATTTGCCATTCACGAGTCTTTCATGCAGAGAAATCTCCTTAGGTCTTTAAACAATTATGCATTCACGTCTTTACAGAAGTTGCCATTGTTGTTGCAGATAAAACATTCATTCATTCATTTTCCTTTGGCTTAGTCCCTTTATTCATCAATGGTCACCACAGTGGAATGAACCACCAACTTATCCAGCATATGTTTTACATAGCGGATGCCCTTCCAGCCACAACCCAGTACTGGGAAACACCCATGCACACTCATTCACACACACTCACACTCATACACTACGGCCATTTAAGTTCATCAATTCCCCTATAGCGCATGTGTTTGGACTGTGGGGGAAATCGAAGCACCTGGAGGTGGGGACTCAAACCAGTGATCTTCTTGCTGTGAGGCGAAAGTGCTAACCACTGAGCCACCATGTCGCCCCACAGATGAACTATAACATGGACAATGGTGTTTAAATATTTTCCAGTTGGCTAGATATTAATTAATAGTCCTTCAAATATCTTTACTGAAGCCTCTTTAGCTGAAGGTTGGTCCCACATCCGCCATGTTTGTAGTTTGTTTACACTTTTTTACTCGTGTTTGTAGTTCTAATCAAATTCACGTCCAACACATGATGTATTTGTGGGTAATATTCAGGGCTTGACATTAACTTTTTTTGATCACCTGCCACTGTGGCTAGTAGTTTTCCACCGTTACTAGCCACTCGCCATTTTCACTAGCCACAATTTTGTTGTTGGGAAAATTTATTTTATGCATAAATTTGACTTTGGCATGCTAAAATGACTTCATTTAGATGTTGTGTGTTTTCCACTTGCCTCCTCGTTCATTTCACTGTTTTTGTGTATGAGCTTACTCAATGAGCATGAGCAAATGGGTTGTGGTTTCATAAAAAAGTGTCGCTTTGCAATTAGTTTTCTTTCACAGGACATTTCAGGGCTCAACACAATAAGGATTTACCAATTTTTTTCCTCTGGCCACACCAAACTAATTATTTCCTTGCCACAAATTTTAAATTATTATTATAATTATTCATGTTGTATAGTTGCAGAACAGTCACAGAACATGATTTTAACATAGCATTAGCATAGCATCTCATGCTAGTCATTGCTCCAGATATTTGACGTCTACTGTACAACAGCAACAGCATATATATATATATATATATATATATATATATATATATATATATATATATATATATATATATATATATATATATATATATATATATATATATATATATATATGTTACCAAGAAATGGGGCTAAAGATAATAGGTTAATGGACCCTATTAATCATCATGAGAAGCGTGCGTGTGTGTATGTGTGTGTATGTGAGAGGGAGAGAGGGAAACAGAGAAAGATCAACTGATAATAGCGACTAATGCATATTACAATTGCTCTTTTAAGGCCTAAAATGCAATACATGTTGGGTTTTCTTATTATCACCCAAGGTTAAATGTTGAAGGCTAAGTTGCAAGATTATAATACTCTACCTATAAATGATTATACTGTTATTTAACATGTTACGAATGTGAATTACTTGAACATTATATACTAGTATAAATATGTACATATACTAACCGGCCACTTTATTAGGTACACCTGTCCAACTGCTTGTTAACGCACATTTCTAATCAGCCAATCACATGGCAGCAACTGCATTTAGGCATGTAGACATGGTCAAGACGATCTGCTGCAGTTAAAAGTGAGCATCAGAATGAGGAAGAAAGGGGATTTAAGTGACTTTGAACGTGGCATGGTTGTTGGTGCCAGACGGGCTGGTCTGAGTATTTCAGAAACAGCTGATCTACTGGGATTTTCACGCACAACCCTCTAAAAAAGAGAAAATATCCAGTGAGCTGCAGTTCTGTGGGCGCAAATGCCTTGTTGATGCCAGAGGTCAGAGGAGAATGGCCAGCCTGGTTCCAGCTGATAGAAAGGCAACAGTAACTCAAATAAGCACTCGTCAGCATCTCTGAATGCACAACACGTCCAACCTTGAGGCGGATGGGCTACAGCAGCAAAAGACCACACCGGGTGCCACTTCTGTCAGCTAAGAACAGGAAACTGAGGCTACAATTCACACAGGCTCACCAAAACTGGACAATAGAAGATTGGAGAAACGTTGCCTGGTCTGATGAGTCTCCATTTCTGCTGCCACATTCAGATGGTCGGGTCAGAATTTGGCATCAACAACATGAAAGCATGGATCCATCCTGCCTTGTATCAACGGTTCAGGCTGCTGGTGGTGGTGTAATGGTGTGGGGGATATTTTCTTGGCACACTTTGGGTCCATTAGTACCAATTAAGCATCATGTCAACACCACAGCCTACCTGAGTATTGTTGCTGACCATGTCCATCCTTTTATGACCACAGTGTCTCCATCTTCTGATGGCTACTTCCAGCAGGATAACGCACCATGTCATAAAGCACCAATCATCTCAGACTGGTTTCTTGAACATGACAATGAGTTCACTGTACTCAAATGGCCTCTACAGTCACAAGACTCAATCCAATATAGCATCTTTGGGATGTGGTGGAACTGGAGATTTGCATCATGGATGTGCAGCTGACAAATCTGCAGCAACTGTGTGATGCTATCATCTCAATATGGAGCAAAATCTCTGAGGAATATTTACATTACCTTGTTGAATCTATGCCACAAAGGATTAAGGCAGTTCTGAAGGCAAAAGGAGGTCCAACCCGGTACTAGTAAGGTGCACCTAATAAAGTGACCAGTGAGTATATATGTATGTATATATATATATATATATATAGAATTTCAGTATTCACCTGAAGAATCTGACCACAGTTCACCAAAACATGCATATAGATATCTTATGAGGGCTATAAATATGTGTATATAGTCTAGTGTGTGTCTCTAGAAAAATAAGATGAATGTGCTAATTGGGTGAGATCACAGCAGCGACCCGTATGACACATACAGCACGTCATGTATGACCTCAGAAAGTGGAGACAATCCATGACATGAACACAAGATGGGAAAAACGAAACAGAAGCTCCCACAGGAATAATGTGGCAGTGTGACCTAAATATGCCAACTTTCAATGCATACACAATGGGACAGTCTGATCACACACACACATACACACACACACACACATGCGCGCACACACACAGGCCTCAGGGCAAGACAGTAGGAGGAAGGTTTGCTTACCTCTAAATCACATTTTAATGATGGACCGTGCCTGTGCAACTAAATACAGGCAGTCTCGCACTGTTAAACTATGAAGCAATACTTTGTGCCTGGGAAAATACGTGTTGGGCAATTATATTTAAATTTAGAGCACAAGACAACAGCAGCACCAAAAAATGTTGATATGAACAAAGCAAAGCGGTGGCAGCACAGCATGCATGCTGTTTTTCTCCTTCATACAACCTTGTACAATCACCAAACATCAGGGTCTTTTTTTTATCCTCACTTCTGTCCTGTCCTTTCAAGCCCTTTCTTTTCTTTGTCTCCCTAGTGCCAAAGAAATGCCCAATTACAACCTTCTGAAGACAAACGAGTTGAACAACTACCACTTAAGACATCATTACCCAGGGAACAACAGAACAGAGGAAGACGGAAAAAAAGGGAAAGGAATCTGTCATTTACTACGGAATCGAAAACATGTACTTGACGGGAAAGATTGAATGGCGAGTGTGATCGTAATTGCCTGCCTTTGAAGGAAATGATACACATATTCCACTCTGATTGGTATCAAATCATCAGTGCGAAAGCTATTTACTATCTTTATTCATTTTTCATCACACAAGGCACTAAAAATGGCGAGAGAAAGATGGGGGGACAAAGGAGACAACAAGTGAACGCAAAATCAAACCATGACAATAAAAAAGGAGAGAGATGGAGACGATGCTTTTAACTATTAGGAATGCATTTTTGAATGCTCTATTTAAAACTAACAGCCAATTGATGGATGGATGGATGGAGGGATGGATGGAGGGAGGGAAGGAAGGATGGGTGGATGGATGGAAGGATAGAGGGAGAGACAGAAGAATGGAAGAATGGTGGATGGGAGAGGGGAGGGAAGGCAGGGGGAGAAGGGTGGGTTTTTGGATGGATGGATGAATAGAGCAATGGATGGGTGTATGGATAGAGGGAGAGAGGGAGGGAGAGAGAAATGTAAGTATGGATGAATGGAGGAAAGGAGAGGGGATAGGTGTGTTTTTGGATGGATGGATAGATGAATGAAGCGATGGATGGCTGAATGGACGGAGCAATGGACAGATGAGTGGATGGATAGATGGATGTGTGGGTGGATGGATGAAAGGAAGGAATGATAGAGGGTGGAAAAGATGGAAGGATGGAAGAAGAGAGGGAGGAATGAAGGGAGAGGGGGAGTGAAGGGTGGGTTAGGCGGTTGGATGGATGAATGGAGGGATTGATGGATGAATGGAGAGATGGTTGGATGAATGGATGGAAAGAAGGATGGATGAATGGATGGAAGGAGGGAGGAAGCAGGGATTGATAGATAGAGAGAAGAATAGAAGTATGGATGGAAAAAGAGAGGGAGGGATAGAGGGAGGGAGAAAAAAATGGAAGTATGGATGCATGAAGGAAGGGAGGGGAGAGGGAAGGGGGGTTGGATGGAGGGGTGAATGGATGGATGAATGGAGGGAGGGAGGGAGGGAGGGAGGGAGTGAGGGGTGGGTTAAGCGGTTGGATGGAGAGCTGAATAGAGGGATGAATGGATGGATGGATGGAAGGATGAATAGATGGATGGATGGAAGGAAGAAAAGAGGAAGGGAGGGATAGATGGATAAAGAGAAGAATAGAAGTATGGATGGAAAAAGAGAGGAAGGGATGGAGGGAGATAGAAAAGAGTGGAAGTATGAATGGATGGAGAAAGAGAGGGAGGAGGGAAGGATGGTTGGATGGATGGAAGGAGAAAGGGAGGGATGGAGGGAAGGAGAGAAGGAGGGAAGGGCGGGTTTTTGGATGAAGGAATGAATGGAGCAATGGATGGGTGTATGGATGGAGGGAGAGAGGGAGGGATGGAGAGAGAAATGTAAGTATGGATGAATGGAGGAAAGGAGAGGGGATAGGTGTGTTTTTGGATGGATGGATAGATGAATGAAGCGATGGATGGCTGGATGGATGGATGGCTGAATGGCTGGAGCAATGGACAGATGAGTGGATGGATAGATGGATGTGTGGGTGGATGGATGGAAGGAAGGAATGATAGAGGGAGGAAAAGATGGAAGGATGTAAGAAGAGAGGGAGGAATGAAGGGAGAGGGGGAGTGAAGGGTGGGTTAGGCGGTTGGATGGATGAATGGAGGGATTGATGGATGAATGGAGAGATGGTTGGATGGATGGATGGAAAGATGGATGGATAAATGTATGGAAGGAGGGAGGAAGCAGGGATTGATAGATAGAGAGAAGAATAGAAATATGGATGGAAAAAGAGAGGGAGGGATAGAGGGAGGGAGAAAAAATGGAAGTATGGATGCATGAAGGAAGGGAGGGGAGAGGGAAGGGGGGTTGGATGGAGGGGTGAATGGATGGATGAATGAATGGAGGGGAGGGAGGGAGTGAATGGTGGGTTAAGCGGTTGGATGGAGAGATGGAGAGATGAATAGAGGGATGAATGGATGGTTAGATGGATGGATGGAAGGAAGAAAATATGAAGGGAGGGATAGATGGATAGAGAGAAGAATAGAAGTATGGAGGGAAAGAGAGAGGGAGGGATGGAGGGAGATAGAAAAGAGTGGAAGTATGGATGGATGGAGAAAGAGAGGGAGGAGGCAGGATGGATGGAAGGAAAGAGGGAGGGATGGAGGGAAGGAGAGAAGGAGGGAAGGGCGGGTTTTTGGACGGAGGGATGGATGGGTGAATTAACGGAGGGAGGGAAGAGTGGGTTAGGTAGTTATATGAAGTGATGGATGGATGGATGAATGGAAGGCAGGATGGAGGGAGGGAGAGAAGAATGGAAGTATGGATTAATGGAGGAAGGGAGGGGGGGAGAAGGGTGGGTTTTTTGGATTGAGCGATGGATGAATGAATGGATGGATTGGTGGATGGATGGATGGAAGGAAAGATGGATGGGTGGATGGAAGGTAGGAGATAGGAAGGGAAGGATGATGGATAGAGAGATGGAAAGAAGTATGGATGAAAGGAGAGAGATAGAGAGGGATGAGGGAGGAAGAAAAGCATGGAAGCAAGGGACGGAGAGAGAGGTGAGTTTTTGGATGGAGGGAGGGATGGATGGATGAATGAAGAGAGGGGGCAGGTGGGTTAGGTTGTTGGATGGATGGATAAACAAAGGGATGGAGGGATAGATGGATGAATGAATGGGTGGATAGATGGATGATGGATGGAGGGAGAGAGGGATGGATGGATGGATGGATGGATGGATGGATGGATAGATACAATTCCCAATCCCATTTACTGGAGGTAAATTAACTGTAAAATGTCTATTTTGGCCCTGACAGAAAACGAAGAACCAAACAGAAGTGTCATGCCTTCAACTACAAATATCATTAAACTACTACAAACCACCAAGTTTTATCAATCAAAACCAGTGCATTTTAATGGCTTCTAATGTGTTTTGAGACATATTCCATTAGGATTTATTGGTTTTACATTCCACAAATAGTAGGCCAGAAAAATACCAGTAGAGTCCTGGAATGAAATTATGTCTGTATGATTAAGAACAGCAAAAATATGTGGTGTTTTTGTGCCTCCAGCAACAGGGTGGAGAAACACTCACAATGATTAACCAGACTAACATCGGTTGTTTATCACTCTCTGTGGTCGTCAATTCTGGTTAATAAAGATCTACTTTAATGTACAGTTTAGCTCCAACACAAATTAAACACCTGAATCAGTTCAACAATATCTGAAAAACTCTGCGGAAAAGTGAATCTCAAATTCACTATAAAGCATTTTATTAAGAAACTATGAAATAGTTTAGCCTCAGCACTACTTAAAACACACCTGAATAAATTAATCCAGATCCTGAGGATTACTCGAAACCTCCTGGCAGGTGTGATGGAGCTAAACACAGAGCCAGGGATGGATAACCCTACTTTACAAAGCACCTCCTAGACAAAATCTGTAAGCTACCAGTCCTAGCACTGCAATACAAATTCTCCCCTTTATCTTTAGGGAGGGATAGGTCTGTCATCTTCTGACATTTGTGATCTTTTAACTTCTCGATAGAAAGAATGTTACCTTAGCTTTTAGTCTCTCCCAGAGCAGTTTACTGAGGGTAAGCAAGCCTCCCTTGGTGTCATGCCATTCATTGTGCTGAATGGAAAAGATGCCCTCATCTTTCTTCTCTCTGAAACCTGTGTGAGTCTGGAGGCGGGTGGTAAAGCTTCGGAGAGTACAGTCAGCAGTCTCTGTGCCAAGTGTGTGGCCTGTTTCCAAGTTCCCAGCAGACACCCATCCTCTCTATGGGTAACAAGTGGAAAAGTTTGGCTATTCTTGTAGCCAGCAGTACCTTCTTGAAGGAAGCTGAATGTAAGCCAGGACAGGGCTGCGTGCAAAAGATCCTCTTTTGGCCAGAACTCCACAGTTAGTTCCAGAGGAAAGCTACTTTTCATGCTTGCAGCCTTGATTTGTAGAACAATGTTATTTCTGCCAAGTATTTTAATATTCATTGCAGACAAATGATCATCCCGTACCAACCTCCATTAACAAGGCATGTCAGCCCAATTAATATTCTCCCAAAAAAAGATAGCAGCCCTGAATTAATTCCACATTCTCTCTTGGAGGAAATCCCTGCATATACTCTATCTGCATGTATGAAATGCCAACATTACAATCTTTGCACAAGACTGCAACACGTGTCCAGGTCTTCAGATGCATTGTTATTTTTTTCTTAACTGTGACAGAACTCTGTTAGCAAATGACGGGAAGGGATATTTCACCCATAGACTCCTGCAGCAGCTTTGCATGATCCACACCAACACGCTGTAAACAAAAGTGCATCTATTTCTGGAGGTCGGCTGGAGAAGATCAGCTGTAGGGTTACTGTTAGGGCTTTTTTGGGTTATGGTTTTAGTTTTTTTTTTTCCAGATTGTCAGTGTGCTTCTCTTATGTTTTTTACAGCACATAACCTGGACTAGATATCCGCATCTGGAATAAGTTGTCTAAAGGTAATTATTTTAAGCTGTCTAATGGTAATCATCTTAAGACAACATGTACATGTCAAGGCCATTTTTTACACTCTACTCAAATGATCCAACCATGTCTCCTAGGTTCCCAACAAGAGCCTTTTTATTATTTATTCTAAGGCAATGGTTCCCAAAGTGGGGGTTGGATTCCCTAGGGGGGTTGCGGGACAATGGCAGAGGGTCCCTTGGTGATTTTCAAAAGTCAAATAAATTGATTAAACTATTAGAATTGCCATACCCAACCCACAGAAGATAAAAATAGTAGTTATAATAATAACAGCCACCAGTCTTTTAATTTTTTTTTCAAAGGATTGGTGTGTTTATGTTAGATTAACAACACAGCAATGGCGTCAGATGCAGCAGATTAATTTTATAGCAGCAGGTTAAACTTTCTGACACCTTTATGGCAATCAAATACATTAATAGGTGTGATGGAGCTAAACACAGAGCCAGGGATGGATAACCTTACTTTACACAGCATCTCCTAGCCAAAATCTGTAAGCTACCAGTCCTAGCACTGCAATACAAATTCTCCCCTTTATCTATACGCTTATTTCACGCGACCGCCATTTTAGAACACGAAAGCGAGGCTGCGGTGGGAAGAAAGCCGGAAGTATAGGATCAGCACTGTAAACATTGCATCAATATGCTGTGTGCTATAAACCTCCAGCTGTTGCTGCGACTTCAAAATGCAGAAATGGTGTAAACGTCACTTTAATATCATTCAGTTCAGTTTAATATAAACAATTAAAAGCATATTAGGCATCAAACAACATCACAATCTCTTTAAGAGTGATACGCTTAAGTGTCCTCCTAGACTTCAGTCCAGGGCAGCAGGTAAACACCGTGGGGACGCTTCCCTGCTTCAGCCTATGTAACCCGGTGAGTGATAAAACAGTGCAGTCCTCTGTAGCACATCTTCGTGTTGTCTTTAACAGTGTTGTCCCGGTACTGAAGTTTTAAAAACGTCAATTTCCCGCTAACATTTACACGCCGCTGAGCGCGCTCATAAACACCGCTGATTTGCCTTAGTATTCACCAGTGCTCAACAGAATGACTGTGAAGGTTATCAGCTCGCTGCTCTTCACAGATTGAAAACACACATAGACGAACATTGGATAGTTTTAAAGCCGTGAAGATCAGTCGATTCATCAGCTGATCGCTCGTCTGTGTTTGCACTCAGTAAACAGCGGTGAGGTGAATTGATGACCTTCACAGCCAGTCAAAGTGATTTCTGTTGAGCACGTGAACACAATGGCCAATCAGCGCTGTTTAAGAACTCCGTGAACAGTGTCTTAAATGTTAACGAGAAATTGGCGTTTTTTTACATTTCATTACGGAAATTTTGTATCATGACAGTCTAATATAGTGAAATAATCCGTTCATTAACTTGAGTTTGATGAATGGCATCTAAAATGTGTTTGGGAAAGAAAACGTTAGCTAAGTAGTGCCATTTCACTTAACTTAGCTGAAAATGAGGTCAAATATCCCTTTTTATTTTCACTATTCTTTCAGAACGGACCTTCGGGTCGCTCGGAAGGCGGTGAAATCATAAATTTGTGTCACTTTCTCTTCGCTGATAAGATATACAGCCAGGTACACAACATTCCTGTGTGACTCAGTCTATACTTCCGGGTTTCTTCCCACCGCAGCCTCGATTTCGCTGTTAATAATGGCGGCCGCGTGAAATCAGTCTATAGGGAGGGATAGGTCTGTCATCTTCTGACATTTGCGATCTTTTAACTTCTCGATAGAAAGAATGTTACCTTAGCTTTTAGTCTCTCCCAGAGCAGTTTATTGAGGGTAAGCAAGCCTCGCTTGGTGTCATGCCATTCATCGTGAGTCACTGGCATTGTTATTTTGGGGGTTGTAGGCTGAAAAGTTTGGGAACCCCTGTTGTAAGGTGTTGTTTACACTGGTGCATTTTAATTTTAAAACGAATACAGCAGGTTTGGGGGCGGCATGGTGGCTCAGTGGTTAGCACTGTCAACTCAGAGCAAGTAGGTCGCTGGTTTGAGTCCCGGCTGGGCCAGTTGGCGTTTTTGTGTGGAGTTTGGATGTTCTCCCCATGTTGGTGTGGGTTTCCTCCGGGTGCTCCGGTTTCCCCCACAGTCCAAAGACATGCACTATAGGTGAATTAGGTAAACTAAATTGGCCGTAGTGTTTGAGTGTGTGTGAATGTGAGTGTGTATGGGTGTTTCTCAGTACTGGGTTGCAGCTGGAAGGGCATCCGCTGCGTAAAACACATGCTGGATAAGTTGGCGGTTCATTCCGCTGTGGCGACCCCTGATGAATAAAGAGACTAGGCCGAAGGAAAATGAATGAATGATACAGTAGGTTTGGTTCCGGTTACATCTGGAGTCCACACTACTCTGGCATCTTTGTCTCACAAAAACAAAGCATGTTAAAAATCCTGATAACACTGTTTTAGACAGTATAGACGGGCTTTACGGTTAGAGAGTTGGACTTGAGGTCAAAAGGTTGCAGATTTAAGGCACTGGCAAGGATTGTCTTCCAATACCATAAATGAGGTGATTCCCTTAAGCACGGCACTGAACCCCCAACTTTGAACCCCCAGTCCACTCTTTCAGGTAAGTGTGTGAGTTTCTTTGTTAAAAAGTCTTTGCTAAATGCTTAAATGTAAAACACCATTACACAACTGGTAGTCTGCAAGTAGAAGTGCCAGAAAAATATGTGCATGCCCAGTGAGAATAAATGTTATGTATCATGTGTTTTAGGCTATATAGTATGGATGGAGATTGTTTTTATGAAACACAGTCAAAACATAAATATGGACTTATAGTGTAACATGCAGATGTGCTCAATGAGCCACTTAAACTGAGAAGCATAGTATATATAGATAGAGATATCGAGTCCAAGTGAAGCCTTATTCATGTTAGCATTTGATGCACAACACATCAGTATTGTCATCATACTGTATGTTTATTGAGTCAAAACTATTGAATGGAGATCATTTTACTATGATTTTAATACGATTAAGACAATATTCTGATTAAGAGTCTACCATGTAAACAGAGATTTTTGATTCATTTAATCTGACTAAAGTCATAATCGAACTAAACAGTGTGGAGTATGCCAATTTTAGTCCCATTATTGAGGTGGAGTGCAGACATGTAAACACCGCAATCAAACTATTACCGTTGTGTAGGATTTCCACTGCATTTTGCGACAGGATAGTCCATATACACATGGCGGTCTGACACAATTCTCTGCACCTTCCGAGTTGGTAAAGGACCACAGACATCTGCATTGCAAAATGCGGAGGTTTTTGTCCTATACGGCATGCAATATCAAGTTCAATTAAAGAGCCCCTATTACACATTGAAACGGGTTATATTTCGGTTTTATGGGTTTTTAACAACATACTGATCTGTATGCAAGGTCAAAAAACACTTTCATGGTCTTATAATATGCATTTATTTTTACCCAATTATCCCAGCAACTCCCATATGAATCGTTCAGCGATTCATTTGTTCTCAAACCCCTCCTTTGCACGAAGCTAATCTGAGCTGATTGGACCAATGACAGCCTGTTGCGATTGGTCAACAGCGTTCAGCGCGAGACAGTGAAATGCCCAGCGTGATTTATCAAGCCCCCGGGTCGCTAACATTGGTATAGGATCCGATCGTAGCGGACGCCCGAAACACGCTTCAAAGTAAACTTACTAACACCACAGTAAACAGTACCCAGTTCTCAACAGTTATTCAGACACCTCAGCGCTGAAAGCAGTGCAGTTAAACACCAGCATATTGCTGTATTCTTAACTATGACACACATTGAGTATTAATCCACACAGGAGCAAAAGCTGAACTATTCTGAACCTTGACTGCTGCACGTGTGCAGGATCAGCTAACAGTGGCCATAGCAATGACAAACGCTAGTGAAACGAGCTCACAAACACATTTAAATGCGTAAACAAAGCAGCACGCGTCGCGTTTACAACGTGCCATTAGACGCGATATGAGAATAAAAAGAGTTAACCTGATACAGTACATGCGGTAACTAGTAACAACACATGTAGATCATTTCTATTTGCAATTATTGCTCTGGCACCTCGTCAGTGAACTGCTATATTTTCTCATGGCTTACCTGTACTCTGCTATTCCAAAAACTGTCCACTTTCAGATTTAAGCCTTAGCTGGATATTTCACTTCACTTAGAGCTGTGTTACACACTACATGGAAGGTGATTTTCAAAAACCCATAATAGGGGCTCTTTAAACAACACTCTTCCAGCAGTTCATACTCGCATCCAATATCTTGTTTGTCACGGGGGCATGCATGACATGTTTCTGAATGAAAGTGAAAGTGCCAAACTGCAGTTAAAGTCAACAAATTAAGAATGAAATGGCCAAAATTACATGAACGTCCAGAGGAAATGTGAATTGCATGGTGATGCAATGATATTAATCGAATAATTTGCTATAACATGTAAAATAGGATCATAAAAGGAACATTCAAAAAGCAACTCATGTAAACAACTAAATCATATTATTGTCTTATTCAGATTAAGGCAAATAATTCCATTACCCATGTCCATGTAAAAATAGTCATTGCTCATGCCCAAATCAACACATTTGTCAATATGCAATCAAAAATGCTCAACTTCTACAGTTTATTTCAGCTTGATGATGCCAGGAATAAATTGATTTGCACTTCTGAGTACATATCGCATACTTTAGAGAAGTCTGGTACACCCAACAACTGTTCATTATGTACTGTATCTGTCCTCTGACACCGCATCTGCCTCATCATCTTGTTCCCCTCTTGACATGTACTGTTTTGTTAGTCTATGACTCACTCTCTGTCTCATTTCCATTACCAACATTTCTATAGCTGGGCTGTTTTCTGCCTACTTCATTTACATAATCTCCATACTTATTTTTACTCGTCCCATCTTACCTGTTCAACCCACATTCTGATCAACTTCTTTACCTTGGCTCTGCGTCTGAGGTTGTAGTCTTTCAGTAGCTGCTTTCATTTTATGGACGTGTAATTGCAAAACACTTGAGAGCTCGAATGTTGCTGATTGCTATTTTCCTCCTCAAGTGGACAAGATATGTTTATGACGCAGGTTGAAACATTGGCTATATTGAACCCTCTGGGTTCTCAGAACTCTCCTAATTAACATGGAAAGATACCACTAAGGTTTGATTAGACAGGCTCAGAAACACACACTTGTCTGTTGAATGAAAGGACATGTTTAAGTGCAGCATTTTTGCATCTCCCTAATGGAGTCTTTTTGACAGTGCTTGCAATTTCTCATGAAATGTTATGCCATCCATCAGAAGTTGAGAGTACGATGACATTTTATTGGCACTTTATATGCAGCAACTCAAGATAAACATTCTCTCTCATTTGTTGCTCGTCCAATCTCCTACTCAGCGGTCACTTTCTCGTTGCCTCTAACTCGTTAAGTGGGTATCTTTATCAGACTTGTTATCAGAGTCTGCAAGCTGAAACTGTAATAACTTGCTCTTTCTGGCTTCATCTTATGCAGACTCCGGATCTCTGCCTCCATTTGTGTGATAAAAGTGCTCACAATGCTCCTCACAAGCTGTTTTTGTTGTCTTGTTAAGATTATCATCGTCCCCAGGGATGCAATTGAAAATGTGAAATGTGGCCGGGCTTTTATGCTGATCAAAACCAAGTGATTCCCTGTGTAACTGGCTACAAAGAAGATCAGAAGCACAGACAGATCTGTTGATCACGGGAATAATTGTGTGTTACTGTAGGTCCTTATTCGACTCTCAGAGCAAATGTGCCCAAACAAACCCTGCTATATTTATTCATTCATTTATTTTCCTTCGGCTTTGTCACTTATTTATCCACCAAATTTTCCAGCGTATGTTTTATGCAGCGGATGCCCTTCCAGCTGCAACCCAGTACTGGGAAACACCCATACACTCTCACTTTCACACTAATACACTACGGCCAATTTAGTTTACCTAATTGTCCTGTCTTTAGACTTAAACCGGAGCACCCGGAGGAAACCCACGCCAACATGGGGAGAACAAGTCCTTACAGAAACGCCAACTGCCCAAGCCAGGACTCGAACCAGTGACGTTTTTGCTGTGAGGTGACAGTGCTAACCACTGAGCCACCTTGCTGCCTTTTATATTCAAGTGCTGACAAATCAAATGTGCATCCTGGTTTAGAGATACATTGACGTTGATTTGCAACTTCACCTAGATTTCAAATTCGATTACTTACAGCGTGACCCCTCCCTAGTACCTTTGCTGACCCCAAGTGGCTGAAAACCGGATGCAAGGACATGATACGTAGCTCCAAATGCAATTACTCTGGTGGTTCTGTGTAATGGGCAGCGAGCAGTGTTTGATCACTCATACTAGGGGAAGGATTTGAAAGGATGGGGTGGAAAGTGGGCCTCTTCTGGCTCCGGGGACAGGACGCCCAGCAGTCAGACCTTCCTGTGTAACTCAATCCCCAATGACTTGCACTGTTCAAAAAACTGATAATTAACAGGTTCCCTATTTCGTGATTTACAAGTTTTTATGCTTATGAATTGCATTATGGGACCTTGATCTCTGCTGTGTTGACTTCTGATGTTGAACTCTGCAGTGACTCTACAAAGTGACTTTTATTAATGTTAGTGGTTTGGAACAATATTGAGTTGAATAAATAATATATAGAGAATTAAGTCCAGAGGCACGGTGGCTCAGTGGTTAGCACTGTCGCTTCACAGCAAGTAAGTCGCTGGTTCAAGTCTCTCTGGGTGCTCCAGTTTCCCCCACAGTCCAAAGACATGCGCTATAGGTGAACTGGCTAAACTAAGTTGGCCATAGTGTACATGTGTGAATGCAAGTGTGTATGGGTGTTTCCCAGTACTGGGTTGCAGCTGGAAGGGCATCCCCTGCGGAAAAAAAATGGTGGAAAACATATGCTGCGTGAAACATATGCTGGATAAGTTGCCGGTTCATTCCGCTGTGGCAACCCCTGATAAATAAAGAGACTAAGCCAAAGGAAAATGAATGAATGAATGAATGAATGAATGAATGAAGTCCATGAAATAATAGAAAAAAGTACTGGCAGTTTTTTACCAGGTTATTGTACCGTAACTTAGAGCACCAAAAAAGAAAATATATCACTTCAAATGATTACAAATGTCAATAAATGTCATCTTTTCATCCTTTTTCACTTCAAAAATCCTTGGAGGAAATACCATAAGTAAGGTCCCATAATGCAATTCATTGGGGGGTTAAAGGAAAAGAGCCAGTAAGGGGGAGTTTGGTCCAATATTAAGTCAATAGGATTTGAAGTCCCTCTGTTTTAAAGGGCACCTATGATGAAAATCACCTTTTGTAAGCTGTTTGGACAGAACTGTGTAGGTATAGTGTGTCCACAGTCAAATTGGGGTGATAAAAAGACAATAAGTCTTGTTTTTTTATATTTCCTGACATTAAAATAGGATCCAAATCCCTCCCATTTTGAGGCCGACCGCAACTTGGTTTCCCCGCCCACTGAATTGATTGACAACCACGTATTAACATGTCTCTGTAGTAATGCGTACAATCATATCAACAAGACAGGACGTGCGCAAAGCATCCTGGATAAATTTTTTTTGTTGAGCTCGCTATCCATCAATCATCATCAAATGAGTTTTACAAGTTTAAAACGTTTTTAAAACAGTGTATGTTTGTAATAAAGAGCTGAAACTTTACAGACACATTCTGGAGACACAAAGGACTTATCTTAAGGGCTCGTACACACCGGGATGCTTTTCGTTTGCGTTTATCGTCAGCGTTTTACGAGACATTTTTCCGAATTCAAACCCAAGCGATTTTCACAGGCGTCGAGCAGAATAGTATGCAAAATCACTCCTTGACGTTAGGTGGCGCTACACAGCTTTAAGCTTCTGACACCCGCTTGTAACACAGAAGAAGAAGAGAGAAAGTTAACGTGCTTGTTGTTAAAGTTACTGGCGACTCGAACAAGCAATGGATGGTTCAAGTAGCAGCTTCAGCTCTAGCGATGAAGAAATGATTATTGTTCACCAGCGCAATAAGCAACTCCACGTTCATATCGGCTCTGGCCATCTTCTTCAATGTGAGCTCTCATTGACAGTTTTGACCTTGAGCACCTCCAAGTGCTGTTTACTGTAACTTCAGCAGCTCCGTGCACGTGAACAAAAGTGCCAATCTGATTGGTGGAGAGGGTTTTGACGTGGTGTATGAGGCGTTTCTTTGAAAATGACGCATTTACGCCTGGCGTTTTGCGCGTTGGTGTGCAGGATCACATTGGCGTCCTTTATTTAGTCATGATGCGCTAAACGATGGCGGAAAACGCAAGCAAAAAGCATCCCTGTGTGCACAGGCCTTTAATCTTGAAAAATGGTTAAAATTGGTGCTCTTTAAATGGAGGTTTCTTCACCATTGTAAGTCAATGGGCAAATTAGGGGCACTCTTGCACCCCAGGGGTACAACTTACACCCCAGTTTAATATGTAGATTTACACAGCTTGGCGGCCTCTTCAATTGTGGAAGATTACATGTTTCTAAGAATTTCTCTTTTAAAGTTATGATGCGTCAAAGTTTGGTCCTATGTTAAGTCAATGGGATTTTTTCGAGTTTTCCGGGTCAGTTTGTGGAAAACCAAAAGCCAAATCTGTTCGAAAAGATATAGAAACTCGAATCAGACTAGCCTAAAGGTCTGGCCGAAGTTTGGTGGCCATAGCATTAAAGCCCTAGAAGGAGAAGGAGTTGGTAAAGTTTGGGCTCAGAAAAAGGAATAATAATAAGCAGTGTTGGGGAGAATACTTTGTAAATGTATTTAGTTACAGAATACAGAATACCTGCTTTAAAATGTATTTTGTAACGTATTCCGTTACTTTGCTTAATCCTGGTACTGTATTCTAAATACTTGGAATACTTGCCCTTAAAAACAGCCTTCAAGTCTATTAAATGTCACACTATGCATTGGTAGCAATTTCTGCAGGAAAACAGAGGGCCTCTAATGCCCATTATTGACTGATAAATAAATAAAACTATATAATTATGTTTATTAAATAATGTTTATTTATCAAAGTGTCAACAAATTCAATTTCTGTTTCTATAATAAAGATAAAAAGTGCTTGAACATAGACAGCATTACTGTCTGTAATATACAGTATATGTATATAATATGCATTTTGCTTACCCTTTGTATTTCACAGTCTGCACAGAAAAAGAGATTGCACTGCACTGTCAGGTTTCGCTCACCCCTCTCATTCTTTAAAGAGAAAAAATGCTTGAACTTCCAAGACGTGAATGCATTTTTTCCTTACTGCTGCTAGAAAGTTGCTTCGGTTGCGGCTCCAACCCCTCTAGCCCCTGGTCTGAATCCTTCATATTTGTACACTCAAGTTAACCAGGGCTGCCAACTTTGGCTAAGGTGTCCCGCCCACATTTGTGTCAGAAAAGCAAACGTAAATTTAAGAAGCGTAAATGAAACCTCTGAAAGCGCAAACGAAACATCAAGCAGCGAATTCACGAACAATGACGGCAAAAAAAAAGCAGTTTATTTGAAAATCATGGTTGTTGTCGTGTTGTTTGGTGTTTGCGATTGTCCTTTTTGTTGCGTGAGTAAATGGAGGTGTGGCGTGAGAGCGTGAGAACAGGGTCATTTGCGTGAGTCTCACTGAGTTAACGCTGGTGATTGCAGTCGGGAGTGTAGCTTCTGTTTCTATGGTTTCGGCGGCAATTTAGTAATATTATTATGGGCCAGACACGCATCGCCCTAAGTATTCCAATGGTATTAGGAAAGTAACTGTATTCTAAATACCCTGTTTAAAAATAATAACTGTAACGGAATACAGTTACTCTCGAATAGTATTCTAAATACGTACCGCCGGTACATGTATTCCGTTACTCCCCAACACTGATAATAAGTAGCATATAATGAATAAACCTCATGAATTACAAAACATAGACAACTGTTAATTCACGAATATTTGCTACAGTGTGGGTAAATCTCTCATTTAGACACGCACAATGGACAAGATCACAAGATGCACAGCATATTTAATGCTTAATAAAAGCTTTTAATTTAAATTCCATTCATATTTAATAGGACTCTCTGTTATATCAATTACTTTATTTATTTTATTGGGTCTCTGAGAGCTCATCCTCTGAAAGGCGGCTCTGGTTATACTCCGGTTCACCCTGCTGTGAGCGGAGGCTGTTTGATTGACAGGTGGATAATGGAATGGTGGGATCGAGGTGAGAATATCTCCCTCTGTGACCCCCGAAAGAAGCTTGTCGATGAATCAGTGCAGACCACCACGGCAAGGACTATTTTAAAAGATATGATATTTACACAGCCCTGTGTTAAGCCTACAGAGGGACAATCTCACTTCTTTTGTTTTAATTTCTTTTCATTCCAGGAGGTCATGACACAAACACTACCTCAAACGTCATATAGAGGAGACAGATGGCCGACTTCACACAAGGTGTTGGCATTTTGACAAGTGATCACTTTGCAATATCTCAGGTCCACTGTGTTTTACTTCCTGTTCACTGTCGCACTTCTTAAACCTGAAGTAATTCTTTATCTGAGTTGCGGGAAACTATTTGTAGAAAGCTAATCATGTTGCATTTTGAAAGTACATCCGAGCAATCTTCAATATTGGGTTAGATTAGAGTTAAATATCTGCTACACTATTACTTTTGTTGACTTAGTGATAATGGTGACATCATATGCATATTATGTTTACGCTGACAACCAAAACAACAACAACATACCACAGGAGCATATCTGCATAGAAATGTAGTTCAAAGTGAGCATCAGAATGGGGAAGAAAGGTGATTTAAGTGACTTTGAACGTGGCATGGTTGTTGGTGCCAGACTAGCTGGTCTGAGTATTTCAGAAAGTGCTGATCTACTGGGATTTTCACACACAACCATCTCTAGAGTTTACAGAGAATGGTCCGACAAAGTGGAAATATCCGGTGAGCGGCAGTTCTGTGGGCGCAAATGCCTTGTCGATGCCAGAGGTCAGAGGAGAATGGCCAGACTGGTTCCAGCTGATAGAAAGGCAACAGTAACTCAAATAAGCACTCGTTACAACCGAGGTCTGCAGAAGAGCATCTCTGAACACACAACACGTCCAACCTTGAGGCGGATGGGCTACAGCAGCAGAAGACCACACCGGGTGCCACTCCTGTCAGCTAAGAACAGGAAACTGAGGCTACAATTCACACAGGCTCACCAAAACTGGACAATAGAAGATTTGGAGAAACATTCTGCTGCCACATTCGGATGGTCGGGTCAGAATTTGGCATCAACAACATGAAAGCATGGATCCATCCTGCCTTGTATCAGCGGTTCAGGCTGGTGGTGGTGGTGTAATGGATATTTTCTTGGCACACTTTGGGCCCATTAGTACCATTTGAGCATCGTGTTAACGCCACAGCCTACCTGAGTATTGTTGCTGACCATGTCCATCCCTTCATGACCACAGTGTACTCATCTTCTGATGGCTACTTCCAGCAGGATAACGCACCATAAAGTGTGAATCATCTCAGACTGGTTTCTTGAACATGACATTGAGTTCACTGTACTCAAATGGCCTCCACAGTCACCAGAACTCAATCCAATAGAGCACCTTTGGAATGTGGTGGAACGGCAGATTCACATTATGGATGTGCAGCTGACAAATCTGCTGCAACTGCGTGATGCTATCATGTCAATATGGAGCAAAATCTCTGAGGATTATTTCTAGTACCTTGTAGAATCTATGCCACACAGGATTAAGGCAGTTCTGAGGGCAAAAGGGGGTCCAACCCGGTACTAATAAGGTGTACCTAATAAAGTGGCCGGTGAATGTATAAGACAGCAACTAAAACATCTTCACGTGTCTTTTCATTCTAGTATGAAAACTCCAGACAAACAACTTTTACCTCCCCTCTCATAACATGTCAGCTTACATCTGTCAAAGTTTGAGTTATTACATACAGCAGCTTTATTTATCAGAGACCAAGGTTGATTATGGCGACTATAACCGGTGTGCTGTTCTGCAGTGTTTCCATAATTGCCTCTTCTTAGTAAAGCTCTCTGTGTTTACGTTGAGCTAATGAGTGAGAACACAGCACTTTGGAACAATTTGAGGGACATGGAAAAGCGTATAAACCGCCTACATCATGCATCTGTGCTAAGCCCTGTGCATGAGAGGTACCATTACCCACAATCCTCCCCAGCAACATGCTCGCTCAAGAAGGAAGAATAACAAAGATGGTTCGGGGGAAGGCATCTGTGCTCTTCCCCCTTCAGACCTCTCAAACTCCCCAAGGCCCTGCTGTCGCTCCAGGCTTAAGGTTTACCTCTCGGGGTGGATGCGCTGGGAGTTCAGGAGGGTTCTACATAGAGGTTTGAAGGTCAGAGAAGGGTCTGGAGGGTGCGGATGGTGTAATTTAAAGTGAGAGGGCATCAGAATTAGCAATTACATCCTATTAATAGTGTCCACTAATGCAAGCATGTCTGCCCCCGAGCCAAAGTTGCCGTGACCAGCAGTGTGAAAACAGGAATCGTTTTCTTTATCTCCATTGCTCCTCCTCTCTGTGGCCCAGTTCACTTCACTGCACTTGTTTATGTCACTTACTTCTGCTTCCAACCCTTTTTCTTGCTTTCTTCTAGCACATATTAGTCACGGTAGCCCATATCCTCTTGCAACCTGTGGACACCACTGCCCCCTCTGATGATTAATGGAATTGCACAACCTTAAATTATCTTTGTGCCATTAAATTACATATTTAAAATAAACATATATATATAATTAAATAATCTAAAACAGTCCTTTCATGTTCCAGAATGGTGAGTACATTATTTTTGTGTGATTTGCTATTCATTAATGGGATCACAGCACAGAGCCAGGTGCAGTGATCCAGCTGACATTTTAACAAGGCCTGTGGTAAAACATCTCAACAGGCTTTATATGGTTAAGGCCACATCAGAGAGAATGCCAGACACATTTATGATAAGGCCTGTAGGACAAACGGAGATGAGTGACATCTAGCCCTTTTGGGTCATTTGCTGAATGCTTGCATACATGTCATAGTTCAGGCTGATGACCTATTCATCCAGTCCGTGCGCAGTCAGGCATGAAATCTGGCACCCTTAGATATACAGCCTCCTCACGCACCCTGTGGTTTGAGGCGAGTGTTATATCAAGCTCTGCCATTAGGATAATAACATCAAGCATGTTGCAGACATGTTGTTATCAGTTTCTAGGGAATTGGTAAGTGGTTGCAAGGATGTATGGATACTGTCTGGAACAATCCTTATTATATTTTGTCTGTACCCAATTATTTGTGGTGGATGAACTGATCTGTTGGTGAAGGAAATACTAAGCAAACAGTAATACTCTAATGAGAAAGAGTTGGCATGTAACTTAGGCCTGGTTTACACTAATACGGTTGAGTTCTTAGTTTGCTACGGTTACGCCTTCCGTCCACACTCCCCCGGAGTTTTCGAGCCCCGAAAACAGAGCATTTTGGAAATGCTGAAGAGGCCATTTTGGTTTTAAAATGCTCCTGCTCTGTGTCAGTGTAGATGGGGGAAAACGGAGACATGTGAAAACGGAGGCGTGACTGCAGACATTCAGACATATCTGATTGGGGCTTTTTCTCAGTATTAAGTGCACAGAGTTCAGACTTCACAAATGTGATATGGAAAACAAACTCCAGAGTACACATCGAGTAAGTCTTCAAAGGGAACAGAGTACTTTATAATGTCATTCACATCACCGTGGCTATGTTGTTTCACTATCTTAACAATAAAATAAAAATATGATATAAGGAACTGCCTATTTTTGTGTTGATATTAACAGACACTAAAAATGTTGAGGCGTCGTGTAGCTGCATATTTATATCACTGTCATCTTCACTGTATGCATATTTATAACAAAACAGAGCCTACCATTACTGCCTCCTTTCATTTGCAGTGAAAAATACGAAACGTACCCTCTCTTTTGCTGAATATCAGTTTTAATAATCAATAATGGCCATTATAAAAGTATAACGTACAATAAGTTTATATAATTTAGCAATTAGTCAAATGTGCAGAATCAGTGTACGTGCTTACATAAATTAATATAGTAACTTATCTTTGCGCTCAGCTAAAACACAAAGTAATAGATTCAAAAGACCGGAGTTATTAGATAGAGATAAGATGAATTAAATATCACGTTTAACAACTATGGTGAGATAAGATCTAGCGGTAGATCCTTGATGAACTGTCCGACGTGCGCTGCTCTCACCTGGGGAGGTGTGCTCAAAGCACCCACTGAGCTCAGACCTCCGCATACGCTGCAGCACATGCCAGAGTGTGTGTGTGTGTGGTCATGTGATGTGCGTTTTCAGTGGTATAGTGTGGATGGAGAGCATTTCAGAAACGCTAGGTGAAACACCAGTGTGAACATGGATCATTTTCATTCTAAAACGTCGTTGTAAAGCTAAAATGAATTAGTGTAAACGGGGTCTTATAGTCATGTAGCATGTAACATGTTGCATTGTAACTTATAGGCAACAAAATGTGCAAAAGGGACCATCAAGTGTTATTTTAGTTTTATTAGTATGTAAGTAAACAAACAAACAAACAAACAGAACATGGACTATATAGATGGATGGATGGATGGATAGATGGATGGTTGAAGGGATGGAGGATGCATGGATGGATGAAGGGATTGAGGGATGGATGAAGGGATGGTGAGACGGATGGATGCATGGATGGATGGATGGATGGATGGATGAGCATGTCATTGCATTGTAACTTATCGTCAACAAAATGTGCAAAAGGGACCATTATGTGATACCTTAATATGATTTTTAGTCTGAAAGTAAACAAACAAACAGAACTGGTATTTCAAATGAAGTATATGGATGGATGGATGGATGAATGGATAGATGGATGAAGGGATGGATGGATGGGCATGTTGTTGCATTGCAACTTATAGTCAACAAAATGTGCAAAAGGGACCATCAAGTGACACCTTAATATTGTTTTTTACTCGAAGTAAACAAACAAACATAACTAGTATTTCTAATGAAGTATATATGCATTGATGGATGAAGGGACGGATGGATGGGTGGATGATGGAGGGATGGATGGGCATGTAGTTACATTGTAATTTATAATCCTCAAAATTTCCAAGAGACCATCAAGTGATACCTTAATATAGTTTTTTAGTCTGTAAGTAACAGACAAACGTAACTAGTATTTCTAATGAAGTATATGGATAGATGGAGGGATGGATTAAGGGATGGATGGATGGATGGATGGATGGATGGATGGATGGATATGTCATTGCATTGTAACTTATAGGCAACAAAATGTGCAAAAGGGACAATCAAGTGTTATTTTCGTTTTTATTAGTATGTAAGTAAACAAACAAACAAACAAACAAACAGAACTGGTATTTTAAATGAAGTATATGGATGGATGGATGGATGGATGGATGGATGGATGGATGGATGGTTGAAGGGATGGAGGATGCATGGATGGATGAAGGGATTGAGGGATGGATGAAGGGATGGTGAGACGGATGGATGCATGGACGGATGCATGGATGGATGAGCATGTCATTGCATTGTAACTTATCGTCAACAAAATGTGCAAAAGGGACCATTATGTGATACCTTAATATGATTTTTAATCTGTAAGTAAACAAACAAACAGAACTGGTATTTCAAATGAAGTATATGGATGGATGGATGGATGTATGGATGGATGGATGGATGGGCATGTTGTTGCATTGCAACTTATAGTCAACAAAATGTGCAAAAGGGACCATCAAGTTTAGTCTGTAAGTAACAGACAAACGTAACTAGTATTTCTAATGAAGTATATGGATAGATTGAGGGATGGATTGAGGGATGGATATGGAGGAATGGATGGATGGATGGATGGATGGATAGGCATGTCATTGCATTGTAACTTAGTCAACCAAATGTGCAAAAGGGACCATTATGTGATACCTTAATATGATTTTTAGTCTGTAAGTAAACTAACAAACAGAACTGGTATTTCAAATGAAGTATATGGATGGATGGATGGATGAATGGATGAATGGATGGATGGATGGATGGATGGATGGATGGGTGGATGGATGGGTGGATGGGTGGATGGATGGATGGATGGATGAAGGGATGGATGGATGGGCATGTCGTTGCATTGCAACTTATAGTCAACAAAATGTGCAAAAACACCTTAATATTGCTTTTTACTCTAAGTAAACAAACGAACATAACTAGTATTTCTAATGAAGTATATATGGATGGATGGATGAAGGGATGGATGGATGGATGGGTGGATGGATGGAAGGATGGATGGGCATGTAGTTACATTGTAACTTATAATCCTCAAAATTTCCAAGAGACCATCAAGTGATACCTTAATATTGTTTTTTTAGTCTGTAAGTAACAGACAAATGTAACTAGTATTTCTAATGAAGTATATGGATAGATGGAGGGATGGATTGAGGGATGGATATGGAGGGATGGAGGGATGGATGGATGGGCATGTCATTGCACTGTACCTTAGTCAACCAAATGTGCAAAAGGGACCATGAAGTGACACCTTAATTTGGTTTTTAAGTCTGTAAGTAAACAAACAGACAGAACCAGTATTTCAAATGAAAGATATGGATGGATGGAGGGATAAATGGAGGGCTAGATGGAGGGATGGATAGATGAGCATGTCATTGCAATGTAACTAATAATCAACAAACTGAGCAAAAGGGACCATCAAGTGATACCGTAATATTGTTTTTTTAAGTCTGTAAGTAAACAAACAAACGTAACTAGTATTTCAAATGAAGTATATCGATGGATGGACGGATGGATGGATGAAGGGATGGAGGTATGGCTATATGGGCATGTCGTTGCATTGTAACTTATAGTCAACCAAATGTGCAAAAGGGACCAACAAGTGATACCTTATTTTCTTTTTTAGTAAGTCTGTAAGTAAACAAACAAATAAACAGAACTGGTGTAGCAAATAAAGTATATGGATGGATGGATGGATGGATGATGGATAGACGAATGGTAAATTGTGGCATTTTCATTCTATGCTGCCTCCTCTTGCCCGGTCATTCATTTAGCTGTTTAGTACTTCTCGATTTGTGCTTTCGCTCTCGCTCTCCGTCTCCTTTGATCACCTCATCTCTCTCTTCTCCTCCTCCCTCTTTCTCTCTGTTCTGATTTTAATGCTCTTCCAATCAGTGTGTCCATTAAGCGCAGAGCTCATCAGAGCACGTTTACTCACGCATGCAGATGAGCTCCAATTGCAGTGTATTGCAAACGCCTCAGAGACCTCCTCGGGTGAGCGTGTGTGTGTGTGTGCCTCATACTGAGATGGAAGAGATGAAAAAGTAAAGGGCTACAGTTAAATGGGCCTTGAGAGACCGCAGATGAGTGTGTACTGCAGCAGAAGAGAATCTGTATGTGTCTGAACAACACAATGAGAGAGACAGCAAGAAGTGCAGCTGAATGTCAGTAATCCATACTCTCTTGGCAAGGTGTGTGTGTGTGTGCATGCATGTATGTGTGTGTGATCTCCTTAGTGATGGGAGTTTCTGATGGCTCTCAGAGGAGAAGTAGAGGTAATGAGAGTAAGAAAGGACAATTCTGTGCTGAGTGAGTGTCTCCGTTGGGGTCCAGACCTGCGTTTCAGTTCTTAATGAACATTCACAACCCTTCCCACTCTCTCGCTAACACAGACACTAAACGCGTATTCTTTTTCACCTCTGGCTCCTGTGCTAATTTTGCCTCCATTTATAATTACAGGTGGCTTTGCTAAGTCTAGCTGCAGACAGTATATTGCTATTGCTCCTATTAAGGTTACGAATTCGAACAAAACCATATCCTTAAGTATTAAACTATGACATGTCACCTACATTACAACTTTCATTCTTCTTGCTGAGAAACACCACATTATAGGTGATTATACTGTATTGTAAGTGACCATTTTGTCTTAATAGCGTAGAGGAATTACAAAATACTTGCACTGATTGAAGAACCCAAAGCATATGTAGACGTGTAAGTCAGAAATGGATGAAATTTGGCATGTTGCCTCAAGTGATCTTGATTTCCATTTGTACCAACTTCTATGACCTTTGGGTTTTTCATTCACAGGATACATTCATTATAGTCAATGTATGGTTTTTATATTGGATTAAATCTGTACATCTGCAATGTATTTGTCAGGATTGTCTCTAAATCAGGGGTCTCAAACTCAAATTGGCGGGGGGCCATTTTAGTGACTGACAATTCATAGGAGGGCTGTTTTAACATTCAAGCACAAGAAAAAAAGTGACGTAATTGATGCATCTTAGGAAAACAGACCTGATGTTTATATTTCAAGCATCACCTGTCACCAGTGATAATGGAAATCAGCACGCTTTTTGCTTCACACAACTGCTGAAATATATATGTGGCTGTTTAAACTAGCATTTAGACATTTAAATAGTCATAATAATGATAATAATAAATATTATTATTCTGTCCCAACCAATTGTTGCGTTTCCAAAAGTTTAACACATAGCGTAAGAACAGCAGAAACAGTTTGGGTAACTTTACTGACTTTACTGGCATTTGTTCTTTTTAGTATCTTTATATTTTTGTAAAACTACCACAAAGAGGGGGAAAGTAAGTATATATTCACATTTACTTTAACATGTTTAATTCATCCAGCAGTAAAATGTACATAGTTTTCATAGAAATCTCAATACGCACATGAGGAAAATCTATTAAATGAGACTATTTGAATCGAATATATGCAAAATTAATATTTGTTACACCATCAGCATAACGTGTAAGCAATGCAAAAGTGTTTGTTCAACAAAATACAGGTAGTATAAAACTGATAATAATCAAATGACCCTTGAATATTTACAAAAATAGAGTTTTAGTAAAAATAGAGCACTTATGCACATTTATTTCAACATTTAAATCAGCCACAGAAATAATCAGCCTGATCTCACGAGGAAACGTAAGTATTTTACGTTTTGTCAGTTTAGTGGCTAATTCAGTCGTATGAAAATGTACGATTTTAAAAAGGAGGCGTGGCACCTAACCCCACCCCTAACCCTAACCGTCATTGGGTGATGAGCAAATCGTACTAATTTGTCTGAATTAGATCGTACGAATTAATCCGAATTAGCCACTAAATCAAAAAGTTACGAATTGCCGAGAGATTGTGTTGGAAATAATCTGCATGTTCTTTACTCTCAAACATACACTGAGAAAAAACGTAACTAAAACTGAAATACAGTATAATTTAGTGCAGTACTTTTAAACGTCCAATAGGTGAAGGGGTCAAAATCACAAGTGGCTATACGCGACAGCACAATAATGATAGTGATTCAAAAACATATATTTGGCAGGCCGAATCTCGTTATATTTTTGACTTCAGTAGCTGGCCGTAGGGAGGAGGAGGGTGGACCATGAATGGCCGGGAGTTTGAGACCGCTGCTCTAGAAGATATTGTGTTATAAGTCAGTGGTTTCCAATTCCAGTCCTCAAGGCCCCCTGCACTGCAAATTTTGTATATCTTCATTACTTAACACTCCTGATTCAGATCACCAGCTCATTAATGAAGAGATCCGTGAACTCATCCATGTGTGTCAAATAAGAGAGACACACAACATCGGTGGTACAAGGACCAGAATTAGGAACAACTGTTATAAGTGACCGGTCGATGTACCGGTTCATTGTGGTAAAGAAGGAGCTGAGCCAAAAGGCAAAGCTCTCGATTTACCGGTCAATCTATGTTCCTACTATCACCTATGGTCATGAGCTTTGGGACCTGACCGAAAGGACAAGATCTCGAATACAAGCATCCAAAATGAGTTTCCTTCGCAGGGTGGCAGGGCACACACTTATAGATAGGGTGAGGAGCTCTGTTATCCGGGAGGAGCTCGAAGTAGAGCAGCTGTTCCTCCACATCGAGAGAAGTCAGATGATGTGGCTCGGGCATCTGTTTCAGATGCCTCCTGGACGCCTACCTAGGGATGTCCCACTGGGAAAAGGCCTCGGGGGAAGACCCAGGACACACTGGAGGGACTATGTCTCTCAGCTGGCCCCCCGGAGGAGCTGAAGAATGTGTCTGGGGAGAGGAAAGTCCTGAGACTGCTGTCCCTGTGACCCGGCCCCAGATAAGCGGAAGAAATTGAATGAATGAATGAGTGAATGGTATAAGTGACTGTTTTGTCGAGAGGGGTCTGGCTACAGACTCTGTGCAGATGCAATCTGAGCTGCATGCAATGTTTTTGAATGAGCTCACCTAACCCCACCTCTAACCCTACGCATCACAGTGATGTCACTAGCTCCATTGAGTGCATTGTGTCTCACCTTGCATCTCTGAGGGATGCAGTCTCAGCTTGCATCATAAAGGCTGCGCATCCAGATATTATTATTATTGGTGGTTTTATCTACCAATTTGTCTTGGTGGTTCAGAGAAATTCCCATTGACATGCATTGAAAGATGCATGAATATGGGCGACAATGATAAATTAAGGCCCCCTACTGTGTTGATGATGTTAAAACAACTTTTTCGATGCAAGTTTTGAATCCTACTTTAGGCCAGATTTATTTTTAAATTCCACTTGAATCAGAAACCGCTGAAATTTGGCATGAATCCTCGAATGGCTTTAATATCCACGTATACCAAGTTCTGTGAAGATTGGATTTTAAATTCATGGGATTCAAACCAATATATTCATTACGGACATTGCCTGAAACTTGCATTGAATTAAATCAAAATTCTTTGGACCACATCCTTGTCAAGGCTGCCTCAAGATTATGTATGCCAATTTTCATGAAAGTTAGATGAACAGCTGGGGAAAAACTTCAAATATCCAGGATATCCAGGCCATTCTTGGATATGAGGAACAATATTTATATATTACAGTGATATGTTGTGGCCAGACTCCCTCAACATGGTACACAACCTCTTGTAAACACTTTAAGGATCGAAAAAGGAATAATTATGAGAAGAAATTCGGTGCAAATACAAAGGGCCTTTTTCACATTTCCGGGTTTCTCAGTGGTCAGTTGGGTAACCTTAGAGCGCAGTGAATGGGAGAGTACAACAAATCATTATTTTACTTGTCCTATACCCTTCAAATATTTGAAAAGGTAGGAGCTTTCTTTCCTTCTAGAACCACTTGGCATACTCTCCTCTGAGCACAATATGAACCTACTTTCTGGTGGACAGCCTTTTAATCGGCCATCATGGGCCAAAAAAGGTATTCTAACATTAAAAGACATAAATCAAGAAAAATCAATCCTAGATTTTCAAGAGCTGGTTAACAAATTTAACATATCCCCAACCCCAACACATGGATCTTCATACCTATCCGATTGTGAAATGGATATATAATGCTCCAAGAAAAGGAACTGTCTCCTATCTCTATTGCCGTCTTTCTAATATTAATATGCATACTTTATCTGATCTGTCTTTGCCTAATTCAACTATCTATTAGGAAAATGTGTGAGATAGTACATTCCACCCTTCCACAAACCCTAATCACCAGTTTATTCACTTTAAAACTACACGTATACGACATATCATAGGTTTATCTCCACATCCTTATTGTAAATTCTGTGAACCACAATATGTCCTTTTTACATATGATGTGGGAATGTCCAGGGGTGCAAAAACTTTGGGATCCAGTGCTGGACATGTTACAAAGTTGTTTCCCCAAAGATACTGTATTGTTATTATTGACTGATAACTCTCAATTCCCCTTAAATGCACTATAGGTGAATTGAATAAGCTAAGTTGGTTGTAGTGTATGTGTGTGAATGCAAGAGTGTATGGGTGTTTGCCAGTGCTCAGTTGCGGCTGGAAGGGCATCCGCTACGTAAAACATGTGCTGAATAAGTTGGCGGTTCATTCCGCTGTGGTGACCCCTGATTAACAAAGGGACTAAGCTGAAAAGAAAATGAATGAGTGAATATTTAGTGAAGGAAATTTGCATGGAAGATGATCTTTACTTGATATTCTGATGATTTTGTTGCCTATAAAATTAAATAAATAAAAATCAATAACCTAGTTTGCAATTTTAGCCCCTTCAAAAGCTATTACGTAAATAAACTACCAATATGCATAAACAAGATTAAGTTTTTTTTGTTTGAAAACTTAATATGCAATTGTGACAATATGATGAGACAATCTGTATGTACGTACCTTGCTATTACCAACTGCTCCACTCCTAAACACTGATTAAAATGAAAGTCCTCACTCTCATACTCCTAATTACTTAATCAAATTCAGCTCAAAACACAGGCCACGACCTAACATGCTATTATGTCTTAATAATTGTCCACTGCCTTCATTGAACGGGACAAAAGATTGGGGGAGCGGGAATCAAGAGGGCACTAAAAACCGACCCTTCAGTGCTCCTGAAACATGACCTGGAAACACTTGTCGTTTTTATTGTTCATTACTGCACAGCATGCGACGTACTACACTAACTAATCCCATTACGCCTAATCCGCCTCAAAACAACTTATTGTGCAGATAAGAGTGTGGTTAATTTATGCGGGATTCAAATGAGCACCAAATCAGAATAATTAATGGAGGCCCGGGCTTAATTAGCCTGGCATTGGGCAACGCTTACCGCATTCCCAACAAAATGGATGCGCAACCTGTTATTTCAAAGAGCCCAGGGGGCAGGAGACCAGGAAAGGACCTTTTCATGATAGCAACTCCCAAAAGTATTTTATCTGTACCTGCCTTGTCCCTCCGGTGGGGCTTTGTGAGGAGAAGCCGAGTAAATGTTAATCCTCCATACGGATTTATTTTCAAATTTATCCGATTCCACATTTGCTTCGACCTCTTTGTAGGCTGAACTCGGCGCTGAAATTTTGCAAATCAGTCACAGTCGGGGTGACATTTAACTAGGCAACAAAGCTGTTTACGGGAACACAAAAGCTACCCAGGGCGGCAATGTTTGGTGAGCAGCACTGCCTTGCACTCTAATGTGTTTATTTCAGTTACCAATCCAGCAATTACCTACAGTAGGATGACTTTGAGCAGGTAGTATATATGCGTTAGTGAGTCAAACTTTCCCTTATGAAAAATAAACCACAACAAATAGACTCAAAACAATGGGGAATGGGAAAGAACTGATTTTTAAAATGAAATGCATTTGAAATAAAAACTTCTCAAATACAATGTCTGTATGTACGTTTGTATGTATATATGCATGTGTGTATTTATGTATGAATGTTTTACTTTCAAGTCCCCAAAGAATCAGAAATTCATTTGGCATTGACCCTCAGATGACTTCAACATCCGCATGTACCAATTATATATATATATATACGCACACACACACACACACAACTGAATGAACACAGTTGAATGAATTAATGAACACAACTATTCCTTGCTAAAACAATTGAAATATGAAAGAACAGATTGTGTGGGTGAGGTGGATATAGCATTTAATCCATTTTATTTCTGTAATTCCTACAGAAAGGCAATTTTTCACTTATAAGTTTGCAAAAGCATGAGAAGTTGCTGAAATTTGACATGTAGCCTCTGATGGCCTTGGTGTTCATGTGTACCAATTTTGGATTTTGCTTCCACATGAAACTGGCCAATATATTCATTAGATGGACGTGCCAGAAATTGTATTGAATTAAAACTGTTTAAACTAATCCAAATTCTTTTGACAACAGTGTTTGCAGGAACACAAACGCTACCTAGGACAGCATGAATGGCATTTTATTGAACTGTAATATGTTCATTTCAGAAAATATGCCTATCCAACAATTACCAAGGATGAATTCTAGCAGGTTTTGATGAATATAACATTTAATTATTAAAAAATATATATAATCCAAGAATACCTCCCAAAATGACCACAATATAAAATGTGAAAGAACAGATTGTGTGCTTATAGCCTTTCCCCCTATTTTTCCTCTAGTTAATTTTTCACTTTTAGGTTTCTCAAGAATGAGAAGTTGATGAAATTTGACATGTAACTTCAGATGGCCTTGATGTTCACATGTACCAATTTTTGTAAAGCTTTTGTGAAGCTTTCACAGGATACAGGCCAATATATTCATTAGATGGACGATGCCAGAAATTGTATTGAATTAAATCTGTTTTAAACTAATCCAAATTTTTTTGATAACAGTGTTTACAGGAACACAAAAGCTACCTAAGGGCAGCAATGTTTGATGAATGGCATTTCATTGTACTATAATATGTTAATTTCAGAAAATATGCCAAGCAAACACATACTAGTGAATTTGAACAGGTTTTGGGGAATATAACATTTAATTAATAAAACATAATCCATAAATGAAACTTAAAATGACCACAATTGTGAAATATGAAAGACAGATTGTGTGAGCTTTTTTGTTGTTGTGGTTCCTACATCAAGTTAATTTTTCACTTTTAAGTTGGTCAAGTATGAGAAGTTGATGCAATTTAACATGTAGCCTCAGATATCCTTGATGTGCACTACTGCAACTTTAGATTTTGCTTTTACAGAACACAAGCTAATATATTCATTAGATGGACAGTTTTAAAACTGTTTTCATGAACACAAAACCTAGGCAATGTTTGAAGAGGATCACTGGCTTGCACTCAAATGCATTTATCTAAAAAATTACCCGAATTCTGCAATTATAATGATGAACCTGAGCACGTAGTCTATGCATTTACGAATAAAACATTCCCTTATTCAAAATAAACCAAACAACAGTCACCCAACCAGAACCTCCAAATATGGATCACGGTAGTGAAATTTTAAATAACTGATTATCTGAATATAACTTTTTTCCCTACATTGAGTTAATTTTTCACTTTTAGGTTTGTCAAGTATGACAAGTTGATAAAATTTGACACGAAGCTTCAGATGGCCTTGATGTTCACATGTACCAATTTTAGTGAACTTTAGATTTTGCTTTCTCAGAATACAGGCCAATATATTCATTAGATGGACGATGCCAGACATTTTATTGGATTAAATATTTAATTCAACCAATTAAAATATTCTAAAAACTGTTTTCAAGAACACAAAACCTAGGCAATGTTTGAAGAGGATCACTGGCTTGCACTCAAATGCATTTATCTCAAAAAGTACCCAAATTCTGCAATTATAATGATGAACCTGATGCATTTACGAATAAAACATTCCCTTATTAAAAATAAACCAAACAACAGTCACCCAAAACCAATCCTCAAAAATGGATCATGGTAGTGAAATATCAAAGAACAGATTGTGTAAGTACAGATTTTTTTGTTGTTGTAATTCCTACATTGAGTTAATTTTTCACTTTTAAGTTTTTAAAGTATGACAAGTTGATCAAATTTGGCATGCAGCTTCAGATATCCTTGATGTTCACGCTAACCAATTTTTGTGAACTTTGGATTTTGCTTTTACAGGACACAGGCCAATATATTAATTAGATGGATGGTATTATTATATTAAATCTTTAATTAAACCAATCAAAAATATTTTAAAAACAGTTTGCATGGACACAAACCTAGGCAATGTTTGAAGAGGATCACTGGCTTGCCCTCAAATGCATTTATCTCAAAAAGTAACCATATTCAGCAATTATAATGATGAACCTGAGCATGTAGTCTATGCATTGATGAATAAAACATTCCCTTATTAAAAATAACCTCCATCAAATCTGCCTGGAGCGACTGATAGTGAGACTGCGGGTCAAGGTAAGGTCTCCCTATTAGCTCCAGTGAGTCCCACATACTCCACAAACACTTGTTAAATACCATGGTTTGAGAACCTGAGGCCGTTTTCCTACCTGAACATGTCACCCAGGCCCTTCAGCACCCCCTTCTTGGCTTTGTTCTTGTCTTTCTTGTCCTTCTTCTTATCGTCTTTGGTGCGTTCTCCGTTGATCTCAGTGTTGGAGGGTGGAAGTGTGAGGTCTGTGGCTGTAGAAATGGAGTCGCGGCCTGACCGTGAGCCTTCTTCTGTGTCTTCTTCCACTGAGATAATGGAGAAAGTCAAAGAGAGACAGATATAGCCAGTTAGACAGACAGAAACTATGAGTATGTTTACATGGATACCAATATTCTGATTTGAATATGATTAAGACAATACTCAGATTAAGAGTCTACCATGTAAACTACGATTTTTGATTACCTCAATCTGTGTAATCCTCAATCAGTCATAATCGAACTACACAGAAATTGAATTAAGACATATTCCTACCATTTTGAAGTAAAGGACACACACTGCATTTCAATAATTCGATTAAAATAGGAATACTCCACACATCTTAATTCCATTTCTGTTTAATGTGATTAGGACTTTATAGTTAGATTCAGGTCATCAAAAATCGCTGTTTACATGCTAGACTCATAATTAGAGTATTGTCTTAATCGTATATGAGAGGGTGTCCATGTAAACATACTCACTGAGAGAGAGTGATACTTAAATGGACTGCGTTTGTTAAGTAATAGATTTGCACAAAAAACTATTCTGGATGAATCATTAAACAACCCTTTTGCAACCACATAGCAATGTCTTAGGTTGTGTGTGCAGGTTAGCACAATTAATTATTTTACAATGACATTAAAAGAACAATAAAACTCATACTAATGGCTTTGAAATCCAATCAGAGATTAATCCAAAGATTGAGTTGCATAACTATAGTTTAAATGATGCCAATTTCAAGGTGAATATAAGAACAATACTAATAATAACTGTTATTATTATTATTATTGTTGTTGTTGTTGTTATTATTGTAATATATAAATATAGCAAAACCTTTGTCTGTATATTAAATAAATACATAAATGGAACTACAATAAACATATACATAAATACTGTTGCTACAACTAAATAATAAATAAATGAATAAATAAATACAACAAAATAAACAATTATATGCTACTATTACAACAAAATAAAAAATAAATAGATAGATAAATAAATAAATAAATAAATAAATAAATAAATAAATAAATAAATAAAATATTATTTTATTTGTGGGTCTCTACAACACTAACTCAACAATAAATAATAAATATATAAATATTACATAATAATAAATGTAAAATAAATAAATAATAAATAAATAAATAAATAAAACTACAGAATAAACAAATAAAAATATATACTACTATTTTAATAGAATAAATAAATAAATAAATAAATAAATAAATAAATAAATAAATAAAACTATAGATTAAACAAATAAACAATTATGTACTACTATTACAACAGAATAGATAAAATAAATAAATCAATAAAATTTGATTTGATTTGTGGATCTCTACAACACTAACTCAAAAATAAATAATAAATATATAAATATATAATTATTATTTAATAATATATATTTTTAAATAAATAAATAAACACTACTACAGATTAAACAAATAAACAATTGATTACTATTATCACATCAGAATGAATGAATGAGTGAATGAAGGAATAAAATGAAATTAAAGGTTCTGTACAACACTAACTCAACAATAAATAATAAATATATAATTATTATTTAATAATATATATTTTTAAATAAATAAATAAAACTACAGATTAAACAAATAAACAATTATATACTACTATTACAACAGAATAAATAAAAATAAATCAATCAATAAAATTTGATTTGATTTGTGGGTCTTTACAATACCAACTCAACAATAAATTGAGTAAATATAATTATTATTTAATAATAATATATAAATGCAATATAAATAAATAAATACAATAAACATTAATGCATACTATTGCAACTACAACTACTACTGAATAAATATACAAATAAACAAATAAATAAACAAATAAATACTACTACAGATTAAACAAATAAACAATTGATTACTATTATCACATAAGAATGAATGAATAAAATGATATTAAAGGTTCTGTACAACAATAACTCAACAATAAATAATAAATATATAAATACAATATTTAATAATAATATATAGTTAGTAAATAAATACAAAAATAAATATA
>LR812542.1:2348574-2361074 GCA_903798195.1 Danio kyathit
CGTGTCAGACAGACCAGACGGCACATTTATTGTGTGTTTCACGTCAAAATGAAAGTGCAAAAATGATGTGCTATACATGCAAAGCATATTGAATGCAAATGACGTCAAAATAAAAGTGCAAAAATAATGTGATACAGCACGTTGAATGCAAATAATACCAAAATAAAGGTGCAAAAATAATGTGCTATACATGCAAAGCATAATAAATGCAAATAACATCAAAATTAAAGTGCAAAAATAATGTGACAAAGCATGTTGAATGCAAAAAAAGTCAAAAAAGGTGCAAAAATAATGTGATAAAGCAAGTTGAATGCAAATAATGTCAAAATAAAAGTGCAAAAATATGTGATAAACATCCAAAGTATATTGAATGCAAATCATGTTAAAATAAATGTGCAAAAATAACTTGATACAGCACATTGAATCCAAAAAAAGTCAAAAAGGTGCAAAAATATTGTGATAAAGCACGTTGAATGCAAATAAAGTCAAAATAAAAGTGCAAAAATAATGTGATATACTGTACATGCAAAGCATATTAAATGCAAATGGTGTCAAAATAAAAGTGCAAAAATAATGTGATGAAGCACATTGAATGCAAATAATACCAAAATAAAAGTGCAAAAATTGTGATATACATGCAAAGCATACTAAATGCAAATAACATCAAAATAAAAGTGCAAAAATAATGTGCTGTACATGCAAAGCATATTAAATGCAAATGACGTCAAAATAAAAGTGCAAAAATAATGTGATACAGCACATTGAATGCAAATAATACCAAAATAAAGGTGCAAAAATAATGTGATGAAGCACATTGAATGCAAATAATACCAAAATAAAAGTGCAAAAATTATGTGATATACATGCAAAGCATATTAAATGCAAATGACGTCAAAATAAAAGTGCAAAAGTAATGTGATATATTGTAAATGCAAAGCATATTAAATGCAAATAGCATCAAAATAAGTGCAAAAATAATGTGACAAAGCATGTTGAATGGAAAAAAAAGTCAAAAAAGGTGCAAAAATAATGTGATAAAGCACCTTGAATGCAAATAATGTCAAAATAAAACTGCAAAAATAATGTGATAAACATCCAAAGTATATTGAATGCAAATCATGTTAAAATAAAAGTGCAAAAATAATGTGCTATACATGCAAAGCATATTAAATGCAAATAATGTCAAAATAAAAGCACAAAAATAATGTGATATACAAATTGAACACAAATAATGATAAAATAAAAGTGCAAATATAATGGGATATCCATGCAAAGCATACTGAATGCAAGTAAAGCTAGAGTTTTACTGTGGTAAATATCTTTTGTTCAAATAAAATGTCAAAATCTCCATTATCATTCAGGGAAACAGATATGAACAATGAAACACTTATTCTGAAAAGTACTTGATAAAATGTATTAAAGAATATGCGAGCATACAATACACTTGGCAATATTTAAATACAGTTCCTATTGTTGGCTAAAACGTGTTTTGATGCAAACAGGGATCTTTAAATGGAGACTTTTATTTTGTCATCTGATGAATCTTATTTTAAATATGCATGACAAGACATTTACTTATTTATTTAGTTATTTCTCATTTTTGCACTGAATGACATTTTAGTGGGTCTATTTTATAGTTGGACTATCAGTCTTTATTAGACTTTTAACATTTTGATCCTTTGATGCTCCTTTTTGTCTTTGATCCTGTTACATTAATAGATTAATTTAACTCCCAAAGCATGCACACATATCTGATTAATAGTAATGTACAATAATAATAATAATAATAATAATAATAATAATAATAATAATAATAATAATAATAATAATAATAATAATAATATTAATAATAATAATTAGTATTATTATTGTTGTTGTTGTTATTATTATTATTATTATTATTATTCATTCATTCATTTTCTTTTCGGCTTAGTCCCTTTATTAATCTGGGGTCGCCACAGCGGAATGAACCGCCAACTTATCCAACATATGTTTTTCTGCAGCGGATGCCCTTCCAGCTGCAACCCATCAATGGGGCACACTCATACACTCATTCACACACATACACTACGGACAATTTTATATTACCCAATTCACCTGTACTGCATGTCCTTGGACTTGTGGGGGAAACCGGAGCACCCGGAGAAAACCCACATGAACACGGGGAGAACATGCAAACCCTATTGTTATTATTATTATTATTATTATTATTATTATTATTATTATTATTATTATTATTATCATTGGTAATTTTATTATTATTATAATATTAGTAGCTGTTGTAATATGATTCCTTATGCCAACTAAAGAAAAAAAAAACTTCAGTGCAGGAAACGGTGCAATAAAACATTCTAAAATTGCTTAATAAATCATAAAAAACCTAAAATATGAAGAAAAAAAATATTAAATGCTGCTTCAAGCAATCAATGAACCATAAAAAAAGAACCCAAATGCATGTAGTAAATCAGAGTCTGTGAGCATTGTGAAATATGGGTCAAAAAAGTTTGTAAGCATCAAACAATCACATAAAACAGTTTTGCTTTTTTATACATTATAATGTTTTCTGCTTAATTATTAGTCTTTTAATTTGTCATCTGATTATCCACGTCTTAAATACTGTATTAAGTAACTAATTGCTTCTTACAGTGTAACATGAATTGTACGTTAAAATGAAGATTGACCTACAATCATTTTGTAAATGTAATTTGATGTGGACACCAAAATGGGCCGCGTCTCGTCTTTGACCCACATCCCTTTAAATATCCAGCTCCCATTAGGGAAAAAGGTCCGGTCTGGAAATTCATTTGGTCATGGGTGAAATGAACAGCGGAGGCTCTGCTCAGGCTTATTGGCTGTTTATTTCCTCTGGAGTGTTTGAGGGAAGGCCTGACCTACTTTCAGCAGAGGAAGGATCTCTTTAAGACTAGACCCGCTGCCTTGTTTCCCTACTGAGTGCTGTCTAGAAAGTCATCCTCAATTGGAGGGTGACTGGTAATATCCAGAGGCCAGTCGTTATAAGAGACCACTGATGAAATTGGCATTGATCTGTGGTTGCTAAGAGTTTTGGGTTGTTGCCAGGGTGTTGTGATGCTGTTGCTGGATTTGCTATTTTTATCTCTATTTTTTACATGGTTGTTTTACAAGGTGTTTGGGTTGTTGCTAGGGTGCTAATGTTGTTGTCAGAGTATTGTTTTGTGTATTGAGTTGTGATGTGATTGCTTACAGTATGTGTTGCTATGTGATTGCCAGAGTGCTGTAATTGAGTCTTGGGTTGTTGTCAGTGTGTTGTCATGTAGTTGCTATTTTTACATGGTTGCTAAGGTGTTTGGGTTGTTGCTAGGGTGTTAATGTGGTTGTCAATGTATTGTTTTGTGAATTGAGTTGTGATTTGGTTGCTCATGTGTTGCTATGTTGTTGACAAAGTTCTGTAATTGAGCTTTGGGTTGTTGTCGGTGTGTTGTCATGTAGTTGCTATTTTTACATGGTTGCTAAGGTGTTTGGATTGTTGCTAGGATGTTAATGTGGTTGTCAGGGTATTGTTTTTAAGTTGCTATGGTGTTTTTAGTGCTACATGGTTCCTAAGGTGTTTGGGTTGCTGCTAGGGTGCTAAAGTGTTGCCAGGGTGTTGCAATTGAGGTGTGGGTTGTTGCCAGGGTGTTCAGATGCAATTGCTGAAGTTGCTATTTTTACATGGTTGCTAAGGTGATTGGGTCATTGCTAGGGTGTTAATGTGTTCAATGTGGTTGCCAGGGTATTATTTTTAAGTCGCTAAGGTGTTCTTGGTGCTTGCTAGATGAGTGCTTTATGGTTGCTAAGGTGTAGCAATGCAGTTTTGATGATGTTCTTGGTGGCTGTCAGGGAGTTGCTATGCGGTTGCTAAGGTGTTAAAGGTAATTGCTAGGGTGTTGTAATGTGGTTGCTAATGAGTTGCTATGTGGTTGCCAGGGTGTTGTAATTGAGTTGTGGGTTGTTGCCAGGGTGCTCAGATGCAGTTGCTGAAGTTGCTATTTTTACATGGTTGCTAAGGTGTTTGGGTTGTTGCTAGGGTGTTAATGTGTTCTATGTGGTTGCTAGGGTATTGTTTTAAAGTGGCTAAGGTGTTCTTGGTGCTTGCTAGAGAAGTGCTATGTGGTTGCTAAAGTGTAGCAATGCAGTTATGATGGTGTTTTTGATGGCTGTCAGGGAGTTGCTATGCGGTTGCTAAGGTGTTAAAGGTAATTGCTAGGGTGTTGTGATGTGGTTGCTAATGTTTTGCTACGTGATTGCCAGGGTAGTGTAATTGAGTAGTGTGTTGTTTCCAGGGTGTTCAGACGCAGTTGCTGAAGTTGATATTTTTACATGGTTGCTAAGGTGTTTGGGTTGTTGCTAGGGTGTTAAAGTGTTTAATAAGGTTGCCAGGGTATTGTTTTTAAGTCACCACAGTGTTCTTGGTGCTTGGTTCTAGGCTATAGAGGTGCTGTGTGGTTGCTAAGGTGTAGCAATGCAGTTATGATGGTGTTTTTGTTGGATGTCAGGGAGTTTTTATGCAGTTGCTAAGGTGTTCAAGGTAATTCCTAGGGTGTGGTCACTAAGTTTATCTGAGTGATTGCCAGAGAGTTGTAATATAGTTGCTAATGTGTTGCTATGTGGTTGCCAGGCTTTTGTAATTAGGTATTCTGAGTAGTTGATTAGGGGTTGCATTTGATAGGTGCTAGGGTATTTTTACAAGGTTACTGAATTTTCTGGGTAGTTGCAATGACATCGCGATGTAGTTACTAAGGTGTTCTGGGTGGCTGCCAGGATGTTCCTGTAATGTTCCAAGACCAGATCTGCTGCCTTGTTTCTCTACTGAGCGCTGTCTAGAAAGTCATCTTCAATTGGAGGGTGACTGGTAATATCCAAGGGCCAGTGGTTATGCGAGACCACTGATGAAATTGGCATTGATATTGTGTCAGATCGCCTTTACTGTGCCTCTGCAATTATGGTAATAGCTGTGATTACATGAGCTGCCACTTTCAATATAAAGAGAAAACAGAAAGTAGTAGATGATGCACCGGCTGGACTGAGCAAAACACACTGTCAGACTTGAATACCGGAGTGAAATTCCTCGCAGATGCTAATGTTGAGTTGGGCAATTGGCAGGGTATTGCTACACTGAAAATAAAGATGACTCTTTGGTGTGGTAAAATATAATAAAGGTACAGTCATAAGTTGCTAGGGTATGTTTTTCAGACATGTATGAGTTACAAATGTGTTGTATTGTGTTTTATTATACTGCTTTGTCTATTAATTCTAGTTATGATTATTATTTTTTTACATAAAATAAAGTCTAAAGTATATTTACATGGTTACTAGGCTGTTTTGGGTTGCAATAATGTTGCTATGTGGTCGCTAAGGTGTTGCTATGCAGTTGTTAAGGTGTTCTTGCTGGGTGTAAGGGAGATGCTATGTGGTTGTTAAGGTGTTCAAGGTGGTTGACAGGGTAACTTTTTTAGTCATTAAGCTGTTCTGGGTGGTTGCTAGGGCATTGCTATGTGGTCACTAAGGTTTTGCTATTGAGTTGCTAAGGTGTTCTTGCTGGTTGTAAGGGATATGCTATGTGGTTGTTAAGGTGGTTGCCAGAGTATTTTTTTTTAGTCACTAAGCTGTTCAGGGTGGTTGCTATGGTGGTGCTATGTGGTTGCTAAGGTGTTGATATGCAGTTGATAAAGTGTTGCGGGTTGTAAAGTATATGCTATGTGGTTGTTAATGTGTTCAAGGTGGTTGCTAGGGTAATATTTTTTGTTACTAAGCTCTTCAGGCTGGTTGCTAGGGCAATGCTACATGGTTACTAAGGTGTTGCTATGCAGTTGCTAAGGTGTTCTTGCTGGTTGTCAGGGAGATGCTATGTGGTTGCTAAGGTGTACAATGTGGTTAGTTGCTAAGGTGTTCTGGGTGGTTGTTAGGGTGGTGCAATGTAATCACTAAGGTGTTGCTATGTAGTTAATAAAGTGTTCTTGCTGGTTGTCAGGGAGATGCTATGTGGTTGTTAAGGTGTTGAGGTTGTTGCTAGGGTAATATTTTTTGTAACTAAGCTGTTCAGGGTGGTTGCTAGGGTGGTGCAATGTGGTTGCTAAGCTTTCTAATGAGTTCTTGCTGGTCTAGTTGCTTGTTGTTAAGGATTACTGTTTTTAATCGCTAAGCTGTTCTGGGTGGTTGCCAGGGCAGTACTATGTGGTTGCTATGTGTTCACTAAGGATTTGCTATGCAGTTGCTAAGGTGTTCTTGCTGGTTGTCAGGGAGATGCTATGTCATTGTTAAGATTTTCAAGGTGGTTGTCAGGTTAATATTTCAGTCACTAAGCTATTCTGGGTAGCTGCTGGGGCAGTGCTATGTGGTTGCTAAGGTGTTGCTATGCAGTTGCTAAGATGTTCTTGCTGGTTGTCAGGGAGATGCTATGTCATTGTTAAGGTTTTCAAGGTGGTTGTCAGGTTAATTTTTTAGTCACTAAGCTGTTCAAGGTGGTTGCTAGGGCAGTGAAATGTGGTTGTTTAGGTGTAGCTATGGACTTCTTGCTGAATTAGTTGCTTGTTGTTGTTAAGGTTTATAGCGTGGTTGCCAGGGTACTGTTTTTAGTTGCTAAGGTGTTTTGGGGGTTGTTAGGACAGTGCTTTGTGGTTGCTAAACAGCTTTGGGTTGTTGCCAGGGTGATGTGTTGGAGTTGGTGGAGTTGCTACTTTTACATGGTTGCTAAGGTGTTTGTGTTGTTGCTAGGGTGTTAAGGTGTTCAACGTGGTTGCCAAGATATTGTTTTTTAGTTGCTAAGGTGTTCTTAGTGCTCGCTAGTGCAGTGCTATGTGGTTGTCAGGGAGTTGCTATGCTGTTGCTAGGGTGTTCTGGATGGGTGCTAGAATATGTTTAGCTGGTTGCAGGGTGTTTAAGGTGGTTGCTAAGGTGTTGTTATGTGGTTGTTAGGCTACATTTATATGGGGGCTGAAGTGTTCTTGGTTGTTGCAGGTGTGTTTCTATATGGTTGCTAAGGTCAGTATGGTTGTACAGTTTTCAGTGCTGACACTTACATGTCTCCATGCCCTCGTCGTCTTCATCAGGACTGAGCGCCGGCACACTCGGCTTGTCGTATGATTTGTCGATGGCGGCCCTGAAGCTCTCATTGCAGGCTCTTCCCCTGATGATGCGGGGCCGAGGCCTGTGGAACGGGACTTCCCCATTGAGCGTCACCTCCGCCACAGCCGTCTGGAGGCTCTCCAATGAGCTGGACTTCTTCAAACCCAGCGCCGGGCCCACATCTCTGCTGGAGTTGCCTGAGGGTAGAGAGAGAGAGAGCAAAGACATGCCAGAATGAGTCAAAAAATGAGTCAAAAATGTGTGTGTGTGTGTGTGTGATTGTATGTGTGATTATGTGTGTGTGATCATGAGATTGTGTGTGTTTACGTATGTGATTATGTATGTGTCATTGTGTGATTATGTGTGTGTGTGTGTGTGAGTATGTATGTGTAATCATAAGATTGTGTGTGTGTGTGTGTGTAAGTATGTGATTATATGTGTATGTATGTATGTATGTATGTATGTGTGATTGTGTGTTTGTTTAATTATGTGTGTGTGTGTGTGTTTGTTTGATTATGTGTGTGTGTGTATGTTTGTGTAATCATGAGATTGTGTGTGTACACGTAGGCAATTATGTGTGTATGTGTCATTGTGTGGTTGTTTAAATATGTGTGTGTGTGTGTGTGTGTGTGTGTGTGTGTGATTATGTGTGTGTGTGTGATCATGAGATTGTGTGTGTGTACGTATGTGATTATGTGTGTATGTGTTATTGTGTGTTTGTTTAATTATGTGTGTGCATGTGTGTGTGTGTGATTGTATGTGTGATTATGTGTGTGTGTGATCATGAGATTGTGTGTGTTTACGTATGTGATTATGTATGTGTCATTGTGTGATTATGTGTGTGTGTGTGTGTGTGTGTGAGAGAGAGATCCTGTGTGTGTGATTGTGTGTGTGTATGTTTGTGTGATCATGAGATTGTGTGTGTGTACGTAGGCAATTATGTGTGTATGTGTCATTGTGTGTTTGTTTAATTATGTGTGTGTGTGTGTGTGTGTGTGTGTGTGTGTGTGTGTGTGTGTGTGTGTGTGTGTGTGTGTGTGATTGTATGTGTGATTATGTGTGTGATCATGAGATTGTGTGTGTTTACGTATGTGATTATGTGTGTGTGTGAGTATGTATGTGTAATCATAAGATTGTGTGTGTGTGTGTGTGTGTACGTATGTGATTATATGTGTATGTATGATTGTGTGTTTGTTTAATTATGTGTGTGTGTGTGTGTGTGTGTGTGTGTGTGTGTGTGTGTGTGTGTGTGTGTGTGTGTGTGTGTGTGTGTGTGTGTGTGTGTGTGTGTGTGAGATTGTGTGTATGTTTGTGTGATCATGAGATTGTGTGTGTGTGTACGTATATGATTATGTGTGTATGTGTGATTGTGTGTTTGTTTAATCGTGTGTGTGTGTGTGTGTGTGTTTGAGTGAGTAACTCCTCTAGTTTAAGGCACTGATAAATGGCCCAAATATGAGGCTCTTTATCTCCTCTGTGTGGTCTTGGATGGGGAGGAGGAGGAGGAGGAGGAGCGGATGTGGAGAACAAGAGTGAGGAAGAGTAAAAACACTGAACACGCCAGACTCAGATCCAGCAGAAACTCCCTCAATTAATGACCTTTTCATGCTTTTAATCCACTTGTTGGTGGTTAAGGGTCTCAGACGGGACAACATTAATCCTGCAGACCTCAGTCAGAGCGATGGGTTTGGCTGCTTCGCTCAGGGATTTACATGCGTGTGTGCAGAGTTGAAAATAAACACTGAATGTGTGTATAAACTCACTTTGGAGAGTAATAAAATGTCTTTTCTTGATGATTTAACGTGACATAACATGATTTAAATCACCCACATTTTAATGTGCTGTGCGTCTCTACACGCAGTATTTAATAATGCGATATCTTTATTTAGACAACAGTTCTGTCTGGTTCTCGAATTTGATTTGCTGATCGCCGTGAGATATTAAAGCAATAACAGCACTCGTACAGCCTCTTCACCTTTGTGTATTAATCCGCCCACACTAGGACTAAAGAGGGACTAAACAACTCACTACAGTTTGACAAATGTTGCAGATGTTGGTCAACATAATGTACTTTTGAGGCTTTTAAGGTGAGAATTGATTTGATTGATTATTTTTGAACAGAAATATCATACATAAAATATCATTAACAAAAAAAAAAATACATTTTAACATGGTCGAAAATGGAGTGGGATGAAGCACACGCTTATTATTTTCCCGCCCCATTACCACATACAGTTGAAGTCAGAATTATTAAGTAATAATTAAGTAATAATTATTAATTATTATTATTTAAGGGAGAGCAGATTTTTTTAACACATTTCTAATCATAATAGTTTTAATAACTCATCTCTAATAACTGATTTATTTTATCTTTGTCATGATGACAGTAAATAATATTTGACTAGATATTTTTCAAGACACTTCTACACAGCTTAAAGTGACATTTAAAGGCTTAACTAGGTTAATTAGGGTAACCAGGCAGGTTAGAGTAATTAGGCAGGTTATTGTATAACGATGGTTTGTTCTGTAGACTATCGGAAAAAATATAGCTTAAAGGGGCTAATAATATTGACCACTTTTTAGTCACATCACACATTAAAGTGAATTTGATATAAAATCATGCTGTACACATCAGTCTCTGGACTTGCTGCATCACAGACACCAATATTTTAACAATTTCTAAAAAACTTTATTAGGCATGGATATATACAGTTGAAGTCAGAATTATTAGCCCCCTGAATTATTAGTCGGCTTGTTTATTCCCCCCCCCCAATTTCTGTTTAACGGAGAACAAATTTTTCAACACATTTCTAATCATAATAATTTAATAACTCATTTCTAATTACTGATTTATTTTATCTTTGCCATGATGACAGTAAATAATATTTTACTAGATACTTTTAATATACTTCTATACAGCTTAAAGTGACATTTAAAGGCTTAATTAGGTTAACTAGACAGGTTAGGGTAATTAGGCAAGTTATTGTATAATGATGGTTTGTTCTGTAGACTATTGAAAAAAATATAGCTTAAAGGGGCTAATAATTTTGACCATAAAATGGTGTTTAAAAAATTAAAAACTGCTTTTATTCTAGCCGAAATAAAACAAATAAGACTTTCTCCAGAAGAAAAAATATTATCAGACATACTGTGAAAATTTCCTTGCTCTGTTAAACATCATTTGGGAAATTTTTAAAAAAGAATAAAAATTCAAAGGGGGGCGAATAATTCTGCCTTCAGCTGTGTCATTCGTCTATTACTTAAACTTATTGCTTCTTTTACTTATCTCTTCTTTTTACATGAGACATATTTTATCCTTTTGGCATCTTTGACAAATAATATGTTTGATTCAATTTGTACCTTTACATTTTTAAACATAGTGATCCCCCCTCCCATCTCTGGGAAACGTCCATACACACTCATTCACACACATACACTACTGACAATTTAGCCTACCCAATTCACCTGTACCGCATGTCTTTGGACTGTGGGGGAAACCGGAGCACCCGGAGGAAACCCACGCGAACGCGGGGAGAACATGCAAACTCCACACAGAAATGCCAGCTGACCCAGCCGAGGCTCGAATCAGCGACCTTCTTGCTGTGAGGCGACAGCACTACCTACTGCGCCACTGCGTCGCCCTCCCAAAAGAATTAATAAATAAAATAAATAAATAAATATATAGTACTGCAAATAGCCATTATTTAAAATGTCATCATCCTTTTCTCATGTTATCCTATTTTCAATCACCTTCATCATTATATTCCTTTAATAATATATATTTATACAACATTTTAAATTGATTATTATCCTGACATTGTTTGAGAATCTGTTCTAGACTGTTCCATAATTTCACACCACATACAGACATACACAAACTTTTATATCTTAAATATCTTAAAAATATCTCCAAACTTAAATATCTTCCATTTTTAAAAATAAAGCATTCGTATGCTCCAAATAGCCCACATTTTCCATCAGTCTGCCGGTTTCCCCCACAGTCCAAAGACATGCGGTACAGGTCAATTGGGTAGGCTAAATTCTCCGTAGTGTATGAGTGTGAATGAGTGTGTATGGATGTTTCCCAGAGATGGGTTGCGGCTAGAAGGGCATCCGCTGCGTAAAACAAATGCTGGATTAGTTGGCGGTTCATTCCGCTGTGGCGACCCCAGATTAATAAAGGGACTAAGCCGAAAAGAAAATGAATGAATGAATGAATGTTTATGTCAAACTACATTTTTAAATTATTAATTTCTGTTTTAATCAACTCCATAAGTTTTTGTAAATTATCTCCAGAACAAAAGATACTTGTATCATCTGCAAATGAAATAAACTTAACTCTAATATCTTACGCATATCATTAATGTAAATTATAAACAATATTGGACCTAAAACTAATCCTTGTGGTATGCCACAATTCACATTTAGATATGACGATTTATGGTTGCCAATTTCCACAAACTGTTGCCTATTTTTTTTTAAATAACTGCTTATACAGTCCAAGGATACTCCTCTAATACCATACCTTTCTAGATTATTTACCAATATATTATGATTTATTGTATCAAATGCCTTCTTTAAATCTAAAGAAATTCCAACTTTTATCTATCTTATCAGTAATTTCCTCCATAATTTCTGTTAATGCCAGAGATCTTGATCTATTTTTCCTGAAACCATATTGCTCCTCAGCTAAAAGGTCATGCATTTCTATGAAATTATTAAGCCTAAAAGAGTTTGTCTAAAATTTTTGAAAACTGAGATAGTATAGAAACTGGTCTATCATTTGTAAAGTTTTGTTTATCTCCAGATTTATAAAGTGGTAAAGAATGTAGCTGTTTAGATTACTATGCAGTTCATTTATAAGGATAGTGGCTATTTTAAATATTAATAACTTTGGAGATACAGCGCGTCGGCATCCATCATACTGAGCAGAGCAAAGACGGTTGACGCTCTGCCACAAGATGGTGACAGGGAGCGCATAATAAGTCCTTAAGGGAGAAAAACACTGTAAATTTCAAAATATAATATATTGAATATTGTTTAGCTGTTGTTTTTAACTGTACTTCATAAATCATAAATGTACTTCATCGTCATGATAAATAAAATTAAAATTGAAAAAATATATAATTTGACTTTAGCTTTAGCCCATTAGCTTTGTTTCTTTTTTGTTAATATTGATTCATAATTTCTGAAAGCAACACCATATTTATTTATTTAATCATTTATTATTATATTTATTTTATTAACATTCATTGTTCATTGTTTTCTTTTTTTACATGTCAAGAAAGTGCTTTTGATTTTAAAATCTTTAGATATTTAGTCTAGAAGCAAAACAAAACCAAAGTAAGAAAGTGGAGTACAGTAGACTACAGAAAGCTGTTACTGATGTTCAGGCTCATTGAGCTCCTCAAACTCTT
>LR812542.1:2366074-2391159 GCA_903798195.1 Danio kyathit
TGGTTAATTGAAGACATTCCACCATGCAGTCCACCATTACCAGAGCCGTGCACCAACTCATGCCAGTACAGATGTTAGCTGACATTTGCAAAAGGCCAGAAGCGAGAGGCATGCAGATCAGACACACACACAAAGACATACACACAGACAGATCTGAGAGGATTATCATGCAACAGGTGATCCCTCACATTTAAAAGCACATGCCGGCTATATTGAGTTCAGTTTCAACACAGGCCCAATGGAAAGATGTGCTTCAGTCTACATTTTTGTGAAACCATAACAATTCAAGTTTATTTGTATAGCTTTTCACACTAATTATTGTTTCAAAGCAGCTATACAAAAAGTGCACATTATTGCATTACAATTAAATTCAGAAAAGTTAACGTTGTTAGTTAAAGGTGCAGTATGTAAGTTAGACACCCAGTGGTTGAACTAGGTATTGCACTCCTGGATCAAAGCAAATGCAAGTCCAGGTTGCCAGATTGAGGACCAACAGGAGAGAGGCTGACTATCGAGCCTAAAGGCTGATTTAAAGGGCACCTATTTTACCCCTTTTTTAAGATGTAATATTAATATTATGGTTCTTCTGAGTGTGCCAGTTTAGGTTCAGTTCAAAACACAATTCAGATTTTTTTATTATGATGTGTTAAAAAGTGCCATTTTGGGGGCCTGTACACAGTTCGTTGTTTTAGGGGCGTGTTGCTTCGCATGAAAATAAGTTTCGACTTCCCGCCCAACTTAACAAGGGGGCGGAGCCAAGAGCTTCCCTCTTTGTGTATGGCAACAGACAGGCAGACAGAGAGAAGCAACATGAGTGAGAGGATCAGCATTCAGCAGTACATGTACGACTCGGACACAGACCAAGCAGAGACTACAAAATCATTTGTGTCTTTGTATAGTTTTACAGCCAACTGTGTGCTGAGACTAATAACCAAATTAATTTTGACTGAAGGGCATCACACACCGGATGCACCGCGACACGGCGCGCACATGACAGTTGAAAGTATCACACACTTGCGGCGCCGGTGTGTGTCCCCTGATAGAAACTTATGTTTATAATTCAGAAATGCATGCAGCTGCGTGGCGCGATGCTGCTTGTCGCCAAGCGGCGCTTCTGGTGTATGACCTGCTTGAGGCTATAACTAAAGGACGTCATACACCGGATGAGCCGCTCAGAGCCACAACACGGCACACCAGACACGCACATTTGCATGTCATTTAAAATGAAACTATTCAGATAACGCTCTGTGGCGCGGCAGAAATATGAAGTGTCCTGAGCAGGGCCAGCGCATCCATAGAGGCGACCTAGGCGGCAGAATAGTGAGCGAACCCCCCGGTCTTCACTTTCATCCGCGACACCCTCCCGCTCCTCACTTTCATCCGTGACACTGCGAAATGCATGGTGCTGCACGTCGTTAGTTCGTTATTTCCAATGGAGCACGTGAGGCAACGCGCTCGCACTTTCCAGCTGCACCTAGTTAAGATGACAGGGAGCTTCTGTGACCGCGGGAAATGCAAACTGCTGAAGTTTAAGGAAGACGCAATGAAATGTACACATTTATGCAAACACACTAAAACTCACTGGCGGCGAGGAGAGCGATAACGTGGTGAATGTTAAGCCCAATGAGCCTTACATCTAAAAATAGAGCAAGGGTGTTTCTTTGGTGACGTCGCTTTGACTCACACGCTGAAAATGGCGGACGTGAAACAACATACTGAGGATATGGAAATGTGCAGCTGTCAATCAATATTGGTGGGTGGGGGGACCGCACTCCTACATCAAGTTGCGGTCGATCTCAAAACAGCTGCAATTGGTCCACCGTTTTTATGTTGTTAAATTGAAAAAAAGGACTGAGTGTGTTTATATCAGCCCAATATGACGGTCTATACACTATACCTACACATATGTCTGTCCAAACAGCTTGAAAAGTAGATTTTTCACCATAGGTGCCCTTTAAATCATGTTCTAAATAAAAGCAATGGCACGCAATAGAAGGAATATTCTCCATATTAAAAGGAGTTTTTGTCCTAATCAAGACTTGAAATTGATATATTAGAAACAGCTTCTGTTTCTCACAGGTGAACAACGGAAAACTGACAATGATCAGCTCAGGTACACCTCACGTGCTTTCAGTGTTAAATGCTAATAATGTGAGTTTGAATGCCATTTTACATAACATTTATTGCCATACTACTGAAAGCAGCAGCAGATAGGTCACGGCGCATGCCTTGAGAGCCTTTCTGAATGAATAAATAAATGAAATACGCAGTTTTCCAACAAGGCAACCCGGGGTGCTGAAACATAATTGGCTAAACTGGCAGTGGGCAGACTAAAATAATCAAAACAAAGACAGCCATTCCAGCATGTAACACACATTTTCAAAGCACAATATCTGACTTCAGCCTTGTTTTTCAGATAAACAAGAATGTTCACTGAGCATGTTTCTGAAATACCTGCAAACATATTATGGGATTTTTATGCTTAAGAAGAGTCAAAAACTTTAACATAACTTTATTAGTTACTAATAGCTTTAACTAATTAAGTAGTAACTAATAACTTTTAACAGCTAAAGTTATTATTATATAAGCATAGTTAACCTGCAGTTATATAGTATATAACTGATGTCTATGTGTACATGTTTAATGAAGTTTATTTGTGTATTAAAAATGAACTTAAACATAAGTTTGACTGCAGTGTGTAGGAGAAGTGAACACTAGGGGGCAGTGTGACGACAACTACTTTTGTTCCTTTTCACACTAATGATATTTGTAATGATAACACTAATGATATTTACATGGACATATTATTGATGAATAAAGAATTATCTTTGCACGACAGCAAATAAACACCACAAAACAGCTTTATGCTGTCTATGATGTCACATGTGTCACCTATCTATCTCCATATAAACAACTTTTTGCACAGTTACACAAAAGACGTAAAAAAAGCAATGTAAAATCAAGGTAAAACTATGTGGTCACTGTGCACTTTTCTCTTAAATTTGGTTTTGAAAACACTAGAGTTTAGCTCAGAGTTTTGCTAGCTGATCTGTATGACAAGTGTCGCCTTCTAGTGGACGTGTAGAAGAAGGACGTGTATCTGAAACGTACAACAGTACTCAAATGGGGTTTTCACACGAATCGCACTATTAGTGTATAATTAGATGCTTATGCATTTTGAGTTTACTCGCTTTATTGTGCATGCAGTTTGTTTAATTCGTGCATGAAATTCACTTCACAACAAGCAAAATCACTCCAGTTTCATTGAAAATTAGTTTACATGGATTTTGTTGAGAGGAGATCTGTGCTTTGTGTTATATGAAAGGCTGAAAAACATTCTGTGCCATTTCTGGTTTTATTACACATTATTTCTATTTCTGCATTATGGGACTTTAATCTTTCTTCCAATAACTTTAAACCTTGAAAAAATTGATTTTTATTAACCTTTTTAATAGTTTAAAGTAATATATTGTCTGGGTTGGTGTTGAATATTACGCTACAAAACCTTTGTAACAAACTGCCAGTACATTTTCTGTTATTTTACAAAGTTATTTCTCTATATATTATTTCTTATACATTATATTATCTCAAACTTCTAAAAATGTCAATTAAGGTAATTTTGGTTAAACTCTAGACAGCGTCCACTAGTGGATCTGTCATCTGAAACGTGCAACAAAATGTACCTAGTGCAATGTATTTTACATTTCGCCAAAATATATTCTGAGAAATATATTTCCAATGAGTCTGTGCTGTCCAGTTCAGCTTCATGAAGCAGGTGTAACCGATTCCCTCTCCGTCTTTAGTGTAGGAATCACACCATCTAGTCTGATCTTCTTTTATTTTTCTTTCCTTCTTGTAATTTTCCCCATGTCGACCCTCAAATGTGTTTTTAAACTGTTGCTGCAGATTGTATTGTTCTAAAAGCCTGAGAGGAGCAAAAATATATACTCCAGCATTAGACGAAATGGCATTTGAAGGAAATGGCTCATAAGAACAAAGCACAAGAGATTTGGTGGAATTGAAATGTGCCTCTAATGAGCATAGAGGACTGGAAATGGCCAGTGATGTCGAAGCACTTCTGTCCTGCTCTAAATGGACTTTAAAAAAAGGTGACGCTGTATTCTGGAAGACTGTGAGAAAATATATTTTTCTTAAATTTCTTAAACTACCGGCCAAAGTTTGTTTTGTTTAAATCAGTACATTTTTCATTGTTGCCTACTTATATCTATTAAATAGAAGAATGTGAAAAATGTAAGACATCGAGTTTGAAATCAGTAATATTTAATCACCAATGCTTTATTAATTTAATAGAAAAGTCATACTATTTAAATTAACTGTGTGCTAATATTTAACAGATAAAAAAATAATGCTGTTTTGGTGCTCCTGTAAATGAATGAATGAATAAATATAAATAAACAATTATCAATGTTGAAAACAGTTAAAAATGTACTACATTATTAATAATTACTACTAATAGTCATGTGCGTATATATAGTAATATCACACGAGTAGCAGTGCGATGTGGCTGTATATCGCCACTGGTGGGTGGTGTACGTTGGCACGAGGCAGAGGCCTAGTGTCTCACCAGTGACAATATACAAATAAACTGCATAGTTGCAATCTAAACAACTACATTCTCGACTAAAAAAGTCTCAAAAGTACATTATATTGCCCAACAGCAGCAATATTTGTCAAACTGTAGAGTGTCCTCTGCTTGTTGCTGTATGAGGGCAGAGTAATACACAAGGGTGAAGGGTGAAGAGGCGGTACGAGTGCTGTTACAGGCAGAATATTGCACGGCTATCAACCAATCAGATTCAAGAACCAGACAGAGCTGCTCTCTCTCTCTCTCTCTCTCTATATATATATATATATTTAATATTCATAATTTTCAGATTATTCAGTGCATTGGTGGTCATTAACCTGTCATACTGAGCAGAGCAAAGACTGTTGGCGTTCCTCCACAAGATGGTGACAGAGAAGAATAAGTTCTTAGAGGAGAAAACTAGCATTTTTTCAATGTACGTTTCAAACTAAAGCTGAACAAATCATTACAGAGCAGGTAAGTGACTTTCTATCTCGATCTCTCTCTTTTGTATGTTGTAGTGCTGTATTTATACCATAGTAATCTGGTAGTGTTTGCTTTGCTTTGGCTTTTTCAGGGTTAATTACTGTGATATCCTGATTGCAACAGAGAAATACTGGGAAGTAGACTGATGGCATTTCATGCTGTTCAGCCTTATAATCTTAAAATGTGAGCAAAATCACCTGTTTTGTCATCACTTTAGACCTTACGCTATAGAGAATCATTTAAACACTAGCTCTAAAGTGACGTGTGAAGTAGCAGCGGTTTCTGCTGTTCTGACGTCAGCTGCAGATGTGAATGAATGGTGGAAGAAAGTAGTTCCTCATACAAAAGGGTTTTTGAGACTCTCTGTGTTAGATTTTTTAAATATACATGATTATACAGTCGAACTGTTGTATAAACGCAATATAACACTTGTAGCAGTGCGATACGGATGTATATCATCACTGGTGGGACACTAAGGCACTCGGCGTGTGGTCTCGAGCCAACGCACGCCTCCCACCAGTGCCGATGTACAGCCACATCCCACTGCTACTCGTGTGATATTGCTCATATGAAAGTGTATGAAAGCGTACTAAATTTTAAATAATAAATGTGTTAGAATTTTTTATTTATTTTTTGTTTTTATAATCCAGTGAGATTCACACACATAATTACGTGTGACTTAATTGTTCAAGTACTTTTTTGCAGCCATATGCTTATGGTTACCATGCATAATATGATTTTATATACACTACACCTCAATTTACATCAATATAATCTTTACTCTGTTCAGCATTATTGAAGCTCTCAAAATACTTTTAATTTTCTCTCCTCTGCTGTTTTTCTCCAGTTATAATTCACCTAAAAAAATCTAACTGAGTTTCTTTCTTCTGTTGAGCACATAATATTTAAATTTTGATGAAAGCTAACCATAGTTTTTCCATAGTTTTTCCTTACTTTGGAAGTCAATGGTTACAGGTTTTCAGCTTTCTTCAAATGATCTTTTCATTCAACAGAAGGAAGAAACTCATAAAGGTTTATAACCACTTCAGGGTGACTAAACAATAAGTAAATGTTCATTTTTTTGAGTGAACTATCCCCTGAAGTTCGATTTGTTGGACTGTTGCTGCAGGAGTGTGAAGCGTCTGGAGTTTGAGGTCTAAAAGTGACTCTTCTTTTCTCTCAGGAGACGGCGCTCTGATGTGGATGAGGACAAAGACAGGAGGATGAAAGAGTGTTTTATCTCCTCTGATTAGGCATGCGGTCATGCGGCAGACGCTCAGAGTCCCGCGAGAGAGCCGGCGAGTGCTGCTTCATGCTCTCAGTGACCCTGACCTGTCCTTCAGGCCCAAAAAACATTGAAACACACGGTCACCATCCAGGAGAGCTCAAACACCCGTTCATATTGTCCTCATATTGAGTGTGCTCGGTTTTGGGATTGTTTTAGAACTTCTGATTCAGTCGTATATAAGAGAAATGACTAGGAGTCATAAATGGCATGATGGCTTAGTGTTTAGCACTGTCACCTCACAGCAAGAAGGTCACTGGTTCGAGTCTCGGCTGGGTCAGTTGGTGTTTCTGAGTTTGCTCCGGTTTCCCCCACAGTCCAAACACATGAGCTATAGGTGAATTGGGTAAACTAAATTGGCCGTAGTGTATGAGTGTGAATGAGAGTGTATGGATGCTTCCCAGTACTGGGTTGCAGCTGGAAGGGCATCCGCTGCGTAAAACATATGCTGGATAAGTTGGCGGTTCATTCCACTGCGGCAACCCCGGATTAATAAAGGAAAATTAATAAATGATCACTTATATATGGGAGAGTGTAGTCAGATCGCTCGCCACAAAAACTTGATTTTTAACAAAAAGCCCGAAATATGCACGTCACTCCCATTTTAAGGTCTCTCCATTGGCTACCGTTGAGACAAAGAATCGAATTTAAAATCCTTCTCTTAGTGTATAAAGCCTTACATGGCCAGGGCCCCCATTATTTATCTCAACTGATTGTGGCCTACACTCCATCCAGACACTTGCGTTCCGCTGATCAGTTTCTATTAAACGTCCCAAAGGCCAACCTCAAAAGCAGGGGTGAAAGTGCATTCGCTATAGCTGGTCCTCGCCTTTGGAATGCGCTGCTGCTAGAATTAAAAATGGCTTCGTCACTGCAAATTGTCAAGTCTAAATTAAAGACTCATCTATTTTCTAGGTTGTTTGAAGCATAAGTCCATTCCTCAGAGGGGCATACCTGTCAACCCTCCCGTTTTTCCCGGGATTCTCCCGTATTTTACAGTTCTATCCCGCTGTCATCCCGTAAAGGTATTTTCCCGTATTTCTCCTGTATTTTTAATCTTTCTGAGAAGAGCTGATCCTTCCTATATGATTCAGTTCTGTGCTTTCATTTTATTTAGGCATGGAAACCTGATGGAAACACTTTGAAATAAACAAAAACGGTGCAATTCATTTCCTTTTATTACAGGCGCCATTGCCCCTATGCAATCCTCAAAACAGTCAGTTCATATAAAGATGCATGACTGTCAGCTGATGCGCTCCATAGTGATAATAGGCGCTGTTTCCCAAGCGGATTCTGTAAGTACGCTATTTGATGCTAAGCTCAAGTGGACACTGGGTTTTGGGTGCGTGTTTGAACAGACATATACACATCATCATAATAATGATAATAATAATAATAATAATAGTAATAGCGGTTCATTCCGCTGTGGCGACCCCAGATTAATAAAGGGACTAAGCCGAAAAGAAAATAAATAAATGAATGAATAATAATATTAACATCTAGACATGTCGATCTTGTTGGGTTTTCTTTTAAACACAACAAATTTAGTCTTAAATGAGCAGAAACAGTTAGGAAAACAATCAAATGCTTTCAATATAGATCTGTGCAGTTTTAAAGTGACGCCTCTGTTATTAAATGTAATCAAACCAAAAAAATCTAAATGAGAGATTCATTTGCTGCTCTTTAATCAGAATGTTTAAATTATACAGTGAAGAGAAGATGAGATTTAATAACTTGATTCTATTTCTTTATAATAGCGCAGAACTGTTTGCTAATTTATTTGCAACTTTTTCTAATGTATACTAATTATTTATATCCTTTTTAATAATAATAAAAACGTATTTCTGATTGTTTCAGAAGTTTATTTACAATGAAACAGCTCCAGATGAACATATTTATTTATTTATTTATTTATTTATTTTTGGGGGGGGGGGGGGGGGGGGGGGTTAAGTATCCCTTATTTTTACATCCCAATGTTGACAGGTATGCAGAGGGGGCAACGGTCTCATTTTTAATCCCAATGAGTGTGGTCAACTGTGGTAGCATCTATTAACTAGGTGGAATTATTTAAAGAGTCAATTACCTTCTTGTTTTAGGCATTGAAACCAAACTATATAATCTTTTTTACATCTTTTATGCTCCCTTTTACATCATGGGTGTATTGCTGTTTTGTTTATTATGTCCGTACTGCTTGTTTGTATCTTCCCTGTAAAGCACTTTGTGTGGCCTTGTGGCCGTTTGGAAACATGCTACATAAATAAATTTAACTTGAACTTGAGTGTTTGAGTATTGGTGTTTCGCAGCACTGTGTTGCAGCTGGAAAGGGCATCCGCTTATAACTTATGCTGGAATAGTTGGCGGTTCATTACGCTGGGGTGACCCCTAAAAAATAAGGGACTAAGCTGAAGGTAAATGAATGAATGAATGAATGAATAAACATCAGAAAACAGTCAAACTATTCGCTCTACAAACAAATGTGTTCACGGCTATATTTAAAAAGTAGAATAATATAATAAGATAATATCAGTTTGCAACATGAAGCTGCATTATGTTTTTAATGTCTAAAAATCATTGAAAAAAGGTAGCATGGTGGCTCAGTGGTTAGCATTGTCGCCTCACAGTAAGAAGGTTGCTGGTTCGAGTACCGGCTGGGTCAGTTGGCGTTTCTATGTGGAGTTAGCATGTTCTCCCCATGTTGGTGTGGGTTTCCTCCAGGTGCTCCGGTTTCCCCCACAGTCCAAACACATGCACTATAGATGAATTGATGAACTAAATTGGCCATAGTGTATAAGTGTGAGTGTGCGTGTGAGAGTGTATGGGTGTTTCCCGATACTAGATTGTGCTGGAAGGGCATCTGCTGCGTAAAACATATGCCGGAATAGTTGGTGGTTCATTCCGCTGTGGCGACACCTGATGAATAAGGCACTAAGCTGAAGGAAAATCAATGAATGAATGAAATCAATGAAAGTGAATGAGAATGGAAGTTTTGAGTTAAAAAGAGTCCGCTCGTATGTGAAGAATAACCTTAATCGGTCTCAATCCAGAACTGCAGGCACATTTCTAACATTTTACATTCATTTTACTGAAATTGGAATGATGTACAGCAATGAAGGGGCGAGGCCAAACATTTGAAAGTGGGTGGACCTTTTCTTTCTTTCAATCCTCTCTCTCTTTCTCTCTTTTTTATTTGTTTATTTACATACAGCAAATTTGACAAGTTATAATAAATAATCTGTCCTAAACACCCTTTACATGTTCATTCTGCATGATCCTGGTAACTTTAATGCCACCTCAATGCTTGCATGCGCAGCCCAGCTGATAAACCGCACTTGCTAGACTGCAGAGAAACATGAAGTGGCAGGGCAGGGGACAGAAAGGGGCGGGGCAGTGGACAGAAAGTTGTGTATGTGTGATTGTTACCTAAATCCATGCTCTTGGACTTGCGACTCTGGATGATGTCCAGTTGAGTAGGGTCGCTGTATTGTTTGGTCCGCTTTTCTGACATGCTCTGCCGGCCAAAGCCTTCCCTCTGAAACATATCCATATCCAAATCTGGACTGAGCGTACTGTAGAGGGGGAGAGAGAGAGAAATAAATAGTGTTATTATTTATAAACAAACAAATAAGAGGGAGCAAAAACAGGACTGTAAAGAAACTATTATGCCATGTGTTTCATGGGAGTGGGCGGAGCTAAAGCTCTCTGATTGGTGGAATTTTTGCACAGCATCATGGGTGATGTAGTTTTTCGAATAAATTCCAAAGATATTCAAGAGCAAATGGGTTTTTATTGTAGAAATACACTGCACTTGCATTACTATGCATGATTTATTAATTTATTCCTCTTAAAGTGTCATGCGCCGAGAAGTTTCCTGATAAAACCTGCACAGCTTTATCTAGGCCACTGACATCATTTGAGACCAAAGAAAATATAAATGTTTAGACATAAAACTTTCAGAAAAAAAGTAACCGAATGCAGCTTTGAAGCAAGCGAGTGTTTATGCAGCTCCGCCGTATCCTAAGAGGACCTGAAAAGTTTAAAAGACACAGGAGACGTCTTTTTTTTTCTCCTCATCCTGAACAAACAGAAGCGCTCGAGCTCAACCTTCACCGGGGGTTTCAGAAAACATCACGCTCGCATGTTTTGTGCTTATAAAATCTTTCCTTTTGTCCCTTGGTTTCCTTTTTACTGTCTGAAGTCACGAATGCTGTGACTCAGAGAGAGTGTGTGTGGTTGGTAATTCACTGCAGACCGTCAGGAGCTGTAATGTAAACCGCAAAAACATGACTGAACTTCCAGAAGAGCAGTATGAGATTTAAAAAAAATAAAATAAAAACAAAACAAGCTTTAAATGTCTGCTGAAACGACTTATAATGCACAGCTTTGTTTGATATGTGACGTATTTTCAACTAAAACATAAAGGTTTGGGCGGGGCATATAGTAGCCCCTCCCCTTTAAAAAAATAGCCAATAGCATTTAGGCAACGTTTGATGTAATATCAACTAAACCATGAAGAGAGGGCGGAGTATAGGGTAGCTCCTCCCCTTTTTACAAAAACAGCCAATTGGGTTTTGTTTTATCACAGCCCTGCCAGTGACAGTGGTTGAGCTCGAATGCATCAAATGAGAAGCGTCTTGAGGGGGGCGGGGCCTGTTAGATACCAGAGAGCATTTGATTGGTCAGAAGATTTGGTGAGAAACTGAATTATTTGTCTGCTGATATTACCTAAAATGCACAGCTTTGATTGAAATGTGATGTATTGCACTGGGCGGGGCATATTGTAGACCCTCCCCTTTTAAAAATAATAGCCAATAGCGTTTTGTTTAAATAAGAGTTGTTGATCTAAAGCACATATGTATCTTTAAAGATCCCATAAAGTGCCTTAAAATGTGCATTTTTACTCGATGCTTGATGTAATCTCAACTGAAACATGGAGAGAGGGCGGGGTATAGAGTAGCTCCTCCCCTTTTTACAAAAACAGCCAATTGGGTTTTGCTTTGTCAGAGCTCTGCCATTGAGAGTGGTTGAGCTCAAACACATCAAATGGAAAGTAAATGAGAAGCGTCTTGAAGGGGGCGGGGCCTGTTAGATACTCGAGAGCATTTGATTGGTCAAAAGATTTGATGAGAAACTGAATTATTAGTCTGCTGACGTGACTTATAATGCACAGCTTTGTTTGAAATGTGACGTATTTTCACCTGAAACATGAAATATTGGGCGGGGCATAATGTAACCCCTCCCCTTTAAAAAAATAGCCATTAGCGTTTTGTTTATATCTCAGCTCAAACAGTAAGAGTTGTTGTTCTAAATCACATCTGTGTCCTTAAAGGTTCTGTGAAGTGCTTTGAAATGTGTATTCCTATGCAGTGTTTGACATAATACCAACTAAAACATGAGGAGAGGGAGGGGCATAGAGTAGCTCCTCCCGTTTTAACAAAAACAGCCAATTGGATTTTTCTTTGTCAGAGCCCTGCCATTTAGAGTGGTTGAGTTCAAACACATCAAACGGAAAGCAAATGAGAAGAGTCTTGAAGGGGGTGGGGCCTGTTAGATACTCGAGAGCATTTGATTGGTCAAAAGAGTTGATGAGAAACTGAATTATTAGTCTGCTGACGTGACTTATAATGCACAGCTTTGTTCAATATGTGATGTATTTTCAACTGAAACATTAAGCTTTGGGCGGGGCATATAGTAGCCCCTCCCCTTTAAAAAAAATAGCCAAACAGTAAGAGTTTTTGTCCTAAATCACATCTGTGTCCTTAAAGGTCCTGAAGTGCTTTAAAATGTACATTTTTACTCGATGTTTGGATGTTAACGTGTATCCTGTCACATCTGCCGTGCAAAAACAGTGCAAAGATAAACTCGCAACCTGTGTGTGTCTGCATGTAAACTTTGTATCGACAATGTGTGTGACTCATCGTTGCAAATACATAAAATAATCATTGGGAAAGTTCTTACGGTAGTATTTCTTACAAACGTTACGTGAGATCTGCTTCCTTCATGTCTGTCACTGTGCGCTTATCTGATGCAGCCATTGAGGCACACTCTGACAGACAAGCACGGTGGGCGGGGAGAACCAGCGCATTTGCATTAAAGGCACAGGCAACAAAAGCAGCTACAGTGTGTTCTGAGCAGAAACTTCTGAAAGCTATAATAAATAATCTGATGGGTGTTTTGAGCTGAAACTTGACAGACACATTCTGAAGACACAAAAGACTCATGTTAAATCTTGAAAAAGGGGTAAAATAGGTGCCCTTTAAAGCTCTGAAGAAGCAAACTCAGAGATGTTCAGACTTGTGTTTGTGTAGGATGTGTTTAATTGGAGAGGGCAGACGTGTGTTTTAGTATTGATCCTGATGTTATGAAGCCTGATTAGATGCATGCAGTCCAGCAGATATTGATTATATACTGGATGAATGCAAGCAGAGCGAGAGACAGAAAAAGACCTGTGTTGAAGAGAAGGTCAACGGATTCTCTTCAGACGCTCACAATTCCTTACAAAACACAGCTGGGATTATCTTTGCTCTCTCTTTTCTTGTATGCTAAGCTGCATGTTTAAAGTCTGCAATGTTATTATTTTATATGAACTTTGTAGATTTTGTATTAGGGTTAGGGTTATTTTAAGAGTTTTAGATTTTATTTAAAATTGTTACTTTCTATTTTACAACAAAAATAAAAGATGGTCAATAACATTTGTTTTGCTAAGAATTAATAACTATTAAGAGATCGGCAATAACTTTGTTTTTGATTTTATTTTCATAAAAAGCATGATCTGGTTTATTCATTCATTCAGCTGAAGAAACAAGCTTTCATGGTGTCATAATTATATTGTGTATATAATGAACATTTGAAGTATTTTAAACATGCAGCTAAATATTTTTGAGCATTCATTTATTCATTCATCCACCTAATTATTCATCCAATCATTAATCCAATCATCCGTCCATCCATCCATCCATCCATCCATTAATTCATTCAATCATTCATCCATCAATCATCCATCCATCCATTCAATCATTCATTTATTCAGTTGAAGAAGCAAGCTTTCACTGTGTCATAATTATATAGTGTATATGATGTACATTTTAAAGTATTTTAAAATGCAGCTAAATATTTTTGAGCATTCATTCATTCATTTATTCATCCATCTAATCATCCATCCAATCATTCATCCATCCATTCAATCAATCAATCAATCAATCAATCAATCAATCAATCAATCAATCAATCAATCAATCAATCAATCAATCAATCAATCAATCAATCAATCAATCAATCAATCAATCATCAATCAATCATCAATCAATCAATCAATCAATCAATCAATCAATCATTCATTCATTCATTCAGCTGATGAAACAAGTCATTCATGGTGTCATAATTATATTGTGTATACAATGTACAATTGAAAGTATTTGAACATGCAGCTAAATAGTTTGAGCATTCATTCAACCATTCATAGACTTATCCATCCAATCATCCATCCATCCATCGAATCATTAGATCATTCATTGATCCGTCCATTCATTCATTCATTCATTTATTCATTCATTCATTCATGTAAATAAATAAGCTTCCATAGTGTCATAGTTACATTGCATATATTGTTTACATTTTAAAGTAGTTTAAACATGCAGCTAAATATTTTTGAGCATTCATTTATTCATTCATTCATTGATTCGTTCGTTCATTCATTCATTCCTTCAGTTGAAGAAACAATCTTCCATAGTGTCAGTTATAGTGTATATTGTGTACATTTTAAAGTAGTAGTTAAAACATGCAGCCAGATATTTTTTGAGCATTCATTCATTCATTCATTCATTGGTTAATTCATTTGTTCATTCATTCATTCATTCATTCATTCATTGGTTAATTCATTTGTTCATTCATTCATTTGTTTATTTAATCATTTCTTCATTGATCTGTTTATTTAGTCCTTCATGCATTCATTCATTCATTTATTCAAAGAAACAAGCTTTCATAGTGCAGTTATATTGTGTACATTTTAAATAAGTAGTTTAAACCTTCAGCTAAATATTTTTAAGCATTCATCATTCATTCATTCATTCCTTCAGTTGAAGAAACAATCTTCCATAGTGTCAGTTAGTGTATATTGTGTACATTTTAAAGTAGTAGTTAAAACATGCAGCCAGATATTTTTTGAGCATTCATTTATTCATTCATTAATTCATTAATTCATTCATTCATTCATTCATTCATTCATTCATTCATTCATTCATTCATTGGTTAATTCATTTGTTCATTCATTCATTTGTTTATTTAATCATTTCTTCATTGATCTGTTCATTTAGTCCTTCATTCATTCATTCATTCATTCATTCATTCATTCATTCATTCATTTATTCAAAGAAACAAGCTTTCATAGTGCAGTTTTATTGTGTACATTTTAAAGAAGTAGTTTAAACCTTCAGCTAAATATTTTTAAGCATTCATCATTCATTCATTCATTCATTCATTCATTCATTGAGTGGAAGAAACAAGCTTTCATAGTGCAGTTATATTGTGTACATTTTAAAGAAGTAGTTCAAACATGAAGCTAAATATATTTGAGCATTCATTCATTCATTCATTCATTTAATGAGTGAAAGAAATAAGCTTTCATAGTTCACTATATATATAGTGTGTGTGTGTGTGTGTGTGTGTGTGTGTGTGTGTGTGTGTGTGTGTGTGTGTGTGTGTGTGTGTGTGTGTGTGTGTTGTGGTGAGATCTGTTAAATCTGTTAAAGTGTAAAGTCTTCAGAGATGACTGTGAATCCCAGTATAATATCAGCTCCAGAGGGCTGAATAAAACAGCACAGACACACAAACACAAACACACAATATGCTGAGCATGCTGGAACTACGGCGCACGCTTAATATTCATATCCAACAGGGATCCATTAGCATTCGGGGAGAAAGAGAAAGAGTAATTAAAAAAGTCGAGCAACAGATCAACACGAAACCACACATGAGATACGACTTCATAAGTCAAAACCTACCGTACACATACCAGAACACCGACTCACTACTGCAGGTTTATTAATAGCTTATACTACTTTTTTTTTAAAACTTTATTATTAAAGTTTATATAACAAATATGATGGCATAATTTTGTATTATCATACTCTTCTTTTTTATTATTTAAATGAAAATGTTTTTAAAGTTGTTGAATAAACAAATATACATAATTTTTATTTTCTTTGTTTTACGTTTACCATGTTTTATTTGAAACAATTATTTAGGCTGATCTCTATTTAATTTAATTTAATTTAATTTAATTTAATTTAATTTAATTTAATTTTATTTTATTTTATTTTATTTTATTTTATTTTATTTTATTTTATTTGTGTGTATTTAATTTAATTTAGTTTTATTTGTGTGCATTTTATATTATTTTATATTATTTTATTTTTATTTTATGTGCATTTATTTTAATTTAATTTGAGTGCATTTTATTTTATTTTATTTTATTTATTTGCATTTTATTTTATATGCATTTAATCAAATTTATTTAATTTTATTTATGTGCATTTAATTTAATTTGTGTGCATTTTATTTTTATTTTATTTATGTGCATTTAATTTAATTTAATTTGTGTGCATTTTACTTTATTTTATTTATTTTTTATTTGTGTGCATTTAATTTAATTTCATTTGTGTGCATTTAATTTAATTTTATTTTATTTTATTTTATTCGTGTGTATTTTATTTTAATAACATTTTATTTTATTTGTGTGCATTTTATTTTAATTTATTTATTTTATCTGTGTGGATTTTATTATTTTTTTTATTTGTGTGCATTTAATTGAATTTTATTTTATTTGTGTGCATTTAATTTAATTTCATTTAAAAAATATTAGTGTGCATTTATTTTATTTTATTTGTGTGCATTTAATTTAATTTAATTTTAGTTTATTTGTGTGCATTTAATTCTGTTTAATTTTATTTGTGTGCATTTATTTTAATTTAATTTAATTTTAGTTTATTTGTGTGCATTTAATTTAATTTTATTTGTGTGCATTTTATTTTATTTTTTATTGTGTGCATTTAATTTAATTTTACTCTAGTTAATTTCTTTTACATAAAATAATTGAATTATTTATTACTAACTAGATCAAATAAAATAAATTATTTTAAATAAAAGAGCATAGTATAACATTCATTCATTTATTTTCCTTCGGCTTAGTCCCTTTATTCATCAGGGTCGGCATAGCGAAATGAACCACCAACTATTCCGGCATATGTTTTACCAGCCATAACCCATCACTGGGAAACATCCATACACACTCATTCACACACATACACTACAGTCAATTTAGTTCATCAATTCCCCTATAGCGCATGTGTTTGGACTGTGGGGGAAACCGGAGCACCCAGAGGAAACCCACACCAACACGGGGAGAACATGCAAACTCCACACAGAAATGCCAACTGACCCAGCCGGGACTCAAACCAGTGACCTTCTTAATGTGAGGCGACAGCGCTAACCACTGAGCCAGCGTGCCGCCCTTTAAATAACACATTATAAAGTATATTCATTTACTTTTATTTCAGTTAATGCTTATTTTAGTTCAGGTAACAAAAGCAGTTTTCTTCAGTTAAGCAGTGGTCATAGTCGGCTGGTTGCGTGACACACAAATGAAGCTGTTAACAGAAACTCAGTCAGAAAAGTGATGTTGAACTGGTCACTGAACATGAGCTGAACGTCCAGACACTTCATTCCACTCCATCACACTCAATTAACCCTGAGCACACTGAAGGCTCGCTAATAACACACACACACACACACACACACACACACACACACACACACACACACACACACACACACACACACACACACACACACCTCAAGACCGCTGCATTAAACTGTTTAAATCATGTCACATGGTATGAATTATTATAAATCGGTATTATGAATATTGGCAACAAGGTGGTGCAGTAGGTAGTGCTGACACCTCACGGCAAGAAGGTCGCTGGTTCGAGCCTCGGCTGGGTCAGTTGGCTTTTCTGTGTGGAGTTTGCATGTTTGCATGTTCTCCCTGCGTGGGTTTCCTCCGGGTGCTCCGGTTTCCCCCACAGTCCAAAGACATGCAGTACAGGTGAATTGGGTAGGCTAAATTGTCCGCAGTGTATGAGTGTGTATGGATGTTTCCCAGAGATGGGTTGCAGCTGGAAGGGCATCCGCTGCGTAAAACATATGTTTGATAAGTTGGCGGTTCATTCTGCTGTGGCGACCCCAGATTAAGAAAAGGACTAAGCTAAAAAGAAAATGAATGAATGAATAATATAAATTATATTATTATATTATATTTTTTTATTGTTTTTATTTATTATATTTTTAATTAGATATTTTTAGATTTTGATTATTAATAAATATAATTACTATTATTTATATATATATATATATATATATAGAAGGCAACACGGTGGCTCAGTGGTTAGCACTGTAGCCTCACAGCAAGAAGGTCGCTGGTTTGAGTCCTGGCTTGGGTCAGTTGGCATTTCTGTGTGGAGTTTGCATGTTCTCCCTGTGTTGGCGTGGGTTTCCTCCGGGTGCTCCGGTTTCCCCCACAGTCCAAACACATGTGGTATAGGGGAATTGAATGATCTAAATTGGCCGTAGTGTATGAGTGTGTGTGTGAATGTGAATGGGTGTTTCCCAGTACAGTAAACGACTCATATTTTGGACAGCCCAGTCTTTTAATTGTGATTGTAGCATTGGCATTGAGAGCACGCACGCACGCACACACGCGCGCGCGCACACACACACACACACACACACACACACACACACACACACACACACACACACACACACACACACACACACACACACACACACACACACACACACACACACACACACACACACACACACACACACACACACACACACAGAAGTAGGTCAGTTTATTAATGTGTGTGGTTTGTCCTGCTAAAGAGCCATTTGTCTTGAGAGAAACTCTACTAATGTGTTAATGAGAGATTCACTTCTGTGCCTGATCCCAGAACAGTTCACCACACCATCACTCACACAGAGGAGAAAGAAAGAACGAACGAACGAAAGAAAAAACTTTGAGAGAGAAATAAACAAAGAACAAATGAACAGATGATAAAACAAAAATAATGTGAAGAAAGAAGATGGAAATGACCATTCATTTAGTAAACAATTTATATTTACTACATTTATTAAATTATAAATTCCTTTCTTCCTTCCTCCCTTTCTTCTTCCTTTCTTTGCTCTTTCCTTCATTTCTTTGTTTGTTCCTTCTTTCTTTCCTTCCCTCCTTCCTTCCTTAATCCCTTCCTTCATTTGTTCCTTCTTCCCTTACTTCAATCATTCCTTCATTTGTTTCTTCATCCCTTTGTTTGCTCCTTCCTTACGTCCTTCCTTCCTTCCTTCCTTCCTTCCTTCATTCATTATTTGTTTTTCCTTCCTCCTTTCCTTCCTTCCTTATGTTTTTCCATCCTCCTTTCCTTCCTTCCTTCTTCTCTCCCTTCCTTCATTTGTTCCTCCCTTACTTCGATCATTCCTTCATTTGTTTCTTCATTCCTTTGTTTGCTCCTTCCTTCCTTACGTCCTTCCTTCCTACATTCCTTCCTTCCTTACATCCTTCCTTCCTACATTCCTTCCTTCCTTCCTCTCTTCCATCCTTCATTTGTTCCTCCCTTACTTCGATCATTCCTTCATTTGTTCCTTTATTCCTTTGTTTGCTCCTTCCTTCCTACATGTCTTCCTTCCCTCCTTCCTTCCTCCCTCCCTCTCTTTCTTCCTTCCTTCCGTCCTTCCTTCCTTACTCCCCCCCTTCTTTCATTCCTTTCTTACCCCCTCCCTTCCTTTATTCCTTCCTTTCTTCCCTCCTTCCTTCCTTCCTCCATTCATTCCTTTATTCCTTTGTTTACTCCTTCCTTCCTTATTTTGTTACTTCCTTTGTTCATTTGTTTGTTCGGTCATTCCTTTCTTCCTTCATTTGTTCCTTCTTCCATTCCTTCCTTCTTTCCTTCTTTGCTCCTTCTTCCTTTCCTTCCTTCGATCGTTCGTTCATCCATTTATTAGTTTATTAAATGATCTTTTTGTTAGTTTTTTTATTTTTTATTTCTTTTCCTTCAAACTTTTAATTTTGAATTTGCGTGTGTGTGTGTGTGTGTGTGTGTGTGTGTGTGTGTGTGTGTTTGTGTGTGTGTGTGATTACTAATTACATAAGTATAGCAATATCAGTACATTCTGACCTTGTTGGGACATTTTGTTGTAAGGTCTTAAAATTTTTAAATCTTGACCAATCAAATGCTCTCGAGTATCTGACAGGCTGACAGGCCTCATTTGCTGTGCTTGAGCTCACTGGCAGAGCTGTGATAAAACACTATTGGCTGTTTTTTTTTAAGGGGAGAAGCTACTATATGCCCCACCCTCTCTTTATGTTTTAGTTGAGATTACGTCAAACATTAAATAAAAATGCACATTTCAAAGCATTTCACGGATCTATTAAGTCCTTTACGTTGGGTTGAATATACAGTATGTACAGTAGAAACATCAGTACAGCAATGGAAAGACCCCATAAAGATTACTGTACTTGTGTGTGTGTGTGTGTGTGTGTGTGTGTGTGTGGGTGGGTGTGTGTGTGTGAGAGCTCCCTCTAGTGAACGGATAACCACCAACATCTGGAAGCACATCTGTATGTATGAGTGTGGAGATTCATCAGTCAGATACGAGTGTGTGTTTTCTGCGCAATTAATTTAGTCATAAATCTGCATGAGTGTAAAACAGAGAGAAGTGTGCTTAGAAGAGCTCTTCACCATGAATAATGCAGACTGACCCGAGGCTGTGCTGCAGTGTAAGTGTATGTGTGTGCTTTTTTTGTGACACACACATTTTTTGTGTGTGTGTATGTGTGTGTGTGTGTGTGTGTGAGAGAGAGAGAGAGAGAGAGAGTGTTTGTGCTTATATGTGTGTTCCCTTGTGTGCGTGTGTATATGTGTGTGTGTGTGTGTGTGTGTGTGTGTGTGTGTGTGTGTGTCTGTCTGTCTGTCCTGTTTGTATAATGTATGTGTCTCTGTATAAGTGCCTCTGTGTGTGTGTTTGTTCCTGTCCTGTGTGTGTATGTGCTGATATGTGTGTGAGTGTGTGTCTGTGTGTATGTGTGTGTGTGTGCTTATATGTGTGTGTGTTCCCTTGTGTGTGTGTCTGTGTGTATGTGTGTGTGTGTGCTTATATGTGTGTGTGTTCCCTTGTGTGTGTGTCTGTCTGTCTGTCCTGTTTGTATAATGTATGTGTCTCTGTATAAGTGCCTCTGTGTGTGTGTTTGCGCCTGTCCTGTGTGTGTATGTGCTGATATGTGTGTGAGTGTGTGTCTGTGTGTATGTGTGTGTGTGTGCTTATATGTGTGTGTGTTCCCTTGTGTGTGTGTCTGTGTGTATGTGTGTGTGTGTGCTTATATGTGTGTGTGTTCCCTTGTGTGTGTGTCTGTCTGTCTGTCCTGTTTGTATAATGTATGTGTCTCTGTATAAGTGCCTCTGTGTGTGTGTTTGCGCCTGTCCTGTGTGTGTATGTGCTGATATGTGTGTGAGTGTGTGTCTGTGTGTATGTGTGTGTGTGTGCTTATATGTGTGTGTGTTCCCTTGTGTGTGTGTCTGTGTGTATGTGTGTGTGTGTGCTTATATGTGTGTGTGTTCCCTTGTGTGTGTGTCTGTCTGTCTGTCCTGTTTGTATAATGTATGTGTCTCTGTATAAGTGCCTCTGTGTGTGTGTTTGCGCCTGTCCTGTGTGTGTATGTGCTGATATGTGTGTGAGTGTGTGTGTGTGTGTGCTTACAGTAAATGTGTCTCTGTGTGTGCATGTGCATTTGTGTGTGTGCTGTGTGTTTGTGTGCAAATGTGTGTGTCTGTGTGCTAGGTGTGTGCCCCGCTCTGTGTGTGTATATGTGCTTATATGTGTGTGAGTGTCTGTGTGCCCCTGTGTATGTGTGTGTGTCCGTGCCTATGCTTAAATGTGTGTCATTGTATGTGTGCCCCTGTGTGTGTGTGTGTGTGTGTGTGTGTGTGTGTGTGTTCCTCAAGGGACTGAGAGGATTCAAAGTGGACAGAAATGAATAGCTCAAGTCACTTGCTTTAGAAGCCCCTTTTAGCCCACACACAAGCAAGAACACACACACACACATGCATACATACACACACACACACACTCACAGTATGGCCATAAAGCACCATATTCAGGCATAAATGCAGCAAAAAGCTCAATATTTCCAACCTGGTTTGTGAATAAAAAGTGAATTATGAAAACAGAAGCAGACAGAAAGATGATTCAACACACACACACACACACACACACACACACACACACACACACACACACACACACACACACACGCACACGCACACACACACGCACACACACACACACACACACACACACACACACGCACACACACACGCACACGCACACACTTTTAGGTGAACTGTCCCTTTAAATGTTCAGCTCATGTGAATGAATATGATTTTACATATGTTCCAGAATCCCCATTCGTTTCTTAAAGGGACAGTACACCCAAAATTGAAAATGACCATCATTTATTCTCCCTCATGTGCTTTAAACCTTTAAGAGTTTGTTACTTCTGTTGAACTCAAACCACTCTGGTGGTGGATGAGGAGATTCCCCCCCTATGTGTAAAGCGCTTTGAGTGCCCAGAGAAGCGCTATATAAATGTAAGGAATTATTATTATTATTAAAAGAAGATATTTTAAAGAATGTTGGTTGCTGGCACTCATTGACTTTAATACTACTGAAAAACACAAATACTATAGAAGTCAATGGGTACAAGCAACCAACATTCTTCAAAATATCTTCATTTGTGTTCAATAGAAGACATTTCATTCTCAAATAGGTTGTGATCAAGTGATGGATGAGTAATTTTTTGGGTGAACTGTACCTTTAAGCTGTACTAATATCAAAACAATCAGTATAACAGATACCCAGCGTCCTCCATTAATAGGCACCTGTTTTACCGCTTATCCAGATTTAAGAGAAGCCTTTTGTGTCTCCAGAATGTGTCTGTAAAGTTTCAACTCAAAACACCCATCAGATTATTTATTACAGCTTTCAGAATATTGGACTTTTCAGCTCTGAGCACGCTGTAGCTTTTTTTGTGGCCTGTGCCTTTAATGCAAATGAGCTGGTTCTTCCCGCCCACCTTTCCCACGTGCCTGTCAGAGCCACAGAGATCGCTCCCTAATGCTCTGATGTGTGTCTCCATCTCTTGCTGAGTCAGTAGCTACGTTTCCATTCACCTATTTTTATGCGCATTTTGGATATGCCCATAAAAAAAACAGTTGATGGAAACGCCAAGATGCGCATAAATTTTGAAATTTATGACTGAGTAGGATAAACTTTTTATTCGATAAATAAAGATGCGCAGAAACTACGATGGAAACACTTTTACAGCACAAATTCCAGTATGCACATTAAAAAGGTCATGTGATTTTGTTATAAGAGATCATGTGATGATAAAAATGTGTGCAAATGGACAAACCAGGAGGCTGAGCACACTGTAAACCATCGGAAATGTTTTGGTCATTCTAAAACGCCTTACCGTTTAAGTATTAGTGTTATTATATTATTAATGACCTCCAGAATCAAGAGCGTCTGTGCTCCGCATCTCACACTTTCAAACGCCACTGCATGTTTACTGCATGCCAGGATTGCCTTCTGAGGTGCAAGTCATTTATTAAATGAAGAAAAGATTCACGCAGCTTCTCCGACTGCAGCAAATTCAGTTTTTACTGTTGATATTTGGCGCCAGTTAATCAGGAAGTGACGATTTTGTTCGCTTTGACTCGTTGGATGGAAACGCTGCTAGTGACAGACATGAAGGAAGCAGATCTCATGTAACGTTTGTGAGAAATACTACAGTAAGAACTTTCCCAATGATTATTTGATGTATTTGTTGTGGAGTTAATTCAAGCCTTTCTGCAACGATGAGTCACACTCAATGTTGTTACAAAAAGTTAACACAGCAGACACACACACAGCGAGAATGTTTAACTTTGCACTGCTTTGCACAGCAAATGTGAGAGGATACACATTAATATCCACTGCTGTATGGATATCCGTTATGTTAATGTACAAAATAAACCTGATTTAACGTCCACAAACCGGGGCTGAAGCGTCTTCTTTTATAATTGTACTGACATGCAAGTGTTGTGATGAATTACAGCGATTTTACTGTATTTATTACAAAAATGCTCTGTTTTAAAGATGTTTTAAACTTGTTAAACTCACTCTTGATCACATTTGATGATGACTGATGATCACAGAGAGCTGAACAGATCTTTTAATCCCAGTTGCTTTGCGCACAACCTGTCTAGTGATATGATTATACGTGTTACTACGAAGACATGTTAATACACTGCTGTCAATCGACTCGGTGGGCGGGAAAACTGCACTCCTACGCCACGTTGTGGTTGGCCTTAAAATAGGAGGGATTTGGATCTTATTTTAAACATCAGGAAATGTAAAAAAAAAGAGACTTATTGTGTTTATATCACTCCAACATGACTGTGGACACACTATACCTACACACAGTTCTGTCCAAACAGCTAACAAAAGATGATTTTCATCATAGGTGCCCTTTAAAGTGATCATTATCCTGATGACTGTGATTGTCTCACCTGTCGTCAGGTATTTGCACGTCTCTGGTCCAGGACTCGGGCATCTCCGTCACAAAGCCCATATCATCATGAGAGCTGGATGAGGACTGATCTGACAGACGGGCTGGAAGAACAGGCGGGCGATCGTCTTCAATGATGACCGTGTCATCCTGGGGCATATTCACAGTCGGAGACAGCTGGAAATGACCTGTAAACAACACACAACATCAGCATTCGGATCAAAACAACAAATATACTCAGTTTTGACAATAATCTGATGAACTAATCCAACTCTGAGATACAAAAAGTAGACTCAAATCCCTCTAAGGCCCTGGTATTAAATGTACAACATGTAGTTTGACACCTAGTGGTTAAACTAGATATTGCGGTCCTAATTCAAAATATTTGACAGATGACTCCATGTAAACACAGGTTGCCAGATTAACAAAACACAAACAGAAGCGAGCATGAATGGGTCAGGAATGGTTTTAAAAAAGCGCAGTGCAGCGTGAGGTCTACGTGACGTGTTATTACGAACCTGATGTACTAACTACTATAACAAACCCATTAGAATAGGGATGATAAGCACTTCAAGGTACATCACACAACTCAAAATATCTGGACAAAGCCACAATGAAAACTGTACACTCACGGGCCATTTTATTAGGTACACCTTACTAGTACCGGGTTGGACCTCCTTTTACCCTCAGAACTGCCTTAATCCTTTGTGGCATAGACTCAACAACGTACTGGAAATATTCCTCAGAGAGTTTCCTCCATATTGACATGATAGCATCACGCAGTTGCTGCAGATTTGTTGGCTGCACATCCATGATGCAAATCTCCTGTTCCACCAGATCCCAAAGGTGCTCTATTGGATTGAGCTCTGGTGACTGTGGAGGCCATTTGAGTACAGTGAACTCAATGTCATGTTCAAGAAACCAGTCTGAGATGATTCGCGCTTTATGATATGGCGCGCTATCCTGCTGGAAGCAGCCATCAGAATTGGTACTAATGGGCCCAAAGTGTGCCAAGAAAATCTCCCCCACACCATTACACCACCACCACCAGCCTGAACCGTTGATACAAG
>LR812542.1:2391259-2451259 GCA_903798195.1 Danio kyathit
GCGGCTGGAAGGGCATCCGCTGCGTAAAATCATGCTGGATAAGTTGGCGGTTCATTCCGCTGTGGCGACCCCGCAAGGGACAAAGCCGACAAGAAAATGAATGAATGAATGAATTTTACTTTAAGTTTTAGGTTGACAAAATCTTATAAATACTGCTTTCGAGATAAATACATTTAAAATAATAATACCAAATGAAGCAAAAGTGATGATAATGAAAAATATTCATCATGAAGAGTTTCATGCCTAACAAAAGATTTGAAGTTATAGTGATTCTTCTCCCAAAACTTAAAACAGTCATTATTTACTCACTTATATGAGCTTCTTTCTCCTGTTGAACACTAAAGCAGATATTTTGAAGAAAGCTGGAAACCTGTAGCCATTGACTCACAACCGCTGATACGTATTTAAAATAGCTCCCTTAGTGTTTAACAAAATAAAAAATAAAAAAACTCATAAAGGTTAGAAACCACACAAGGGTGAATAAATAAAGAGCAAATTTTCATTTTAGGGTGAACTATCCATTAAATTAAGTAATTGAAGCAGATTTATGTTTTGTTTGAATAAATATATGATGTATATATATATATATATATATATATATATATATATATATATATATATATATATATATATATATAGATGGACAGGGTCAGCAACAATGCTCAGGTAGGCTGTGGTACTAATGGGCCCAAAGTGTGCCAAGAAAATATCCCCCACACCATTACACCACCACCACCAGCCTGAACCGCTGATACAAGGCAGGATGGATCAATACTTTCATGTTGTTGAGGCCAAATTCTGACCCTAGAAATGGAGACTCATCAGACCAGGCAACGTTTCTCCAAATCTTCTATTGTCCAGTTTTGGTGAGCCTGTGTGAATTGTAGCCTCAGTTTCCTGTTCTTAGCTGACAGGAGTGGCACCCGGTGTGGTCTTCTGCTGCTGTAGCCCATCCGCCTCAAGGTTGGACGTGTTGTGTGTTCAGAGATGCTGATGAGTGGTTATTTGAGTTACTGTTGCCCTTTTATCAGCAGGAACCAGTCTGGCCATTCTCCTCTGACCTCTGGCATCAACAAGACATTTGCGCCCACAGAACTGCCGCTCACTGGATATTTCCTCTTTTTCTGACCATTCTCTGTAAACCTTAGAGATGGTTGTGCGTGAAAATCCCAATAGATCAGCAGTTTCTGAAATACTCAGACCAGCCCGTTTGGCACCAACAACCATGCCACGTTCAAAGTCCTTAAATCCCCTTTCTCCCCCATTCTGATGCTCGCCTTTAACTGCAGCAGATCGTCTTGACCATGTCTACATGCCTAAATGCATTGAGTTGCTGCCATGTGACTGGCTGATAAGAAATTTGCGTTAACGAGCAGTTGGACGGGTGTACCTAAAAAAGTGGCCAGTAAGTGTGTGTGTGTGTGTGTATATATACTAATAATAACATAAAGAATAAGAAAAAACTGGGGTCATGCCATAAATTAACCTGATTTCAACAAACTCCCAATGACCAACATGACTTCATCAACATGAAAGAAAGAAAGAAATCAAACAAAACCAAACTGAATGTACCATAATGTCCATGCAAGGTCATTTTTTTCGCTCATGCAGAACATGCTTTTAATTGGCTTTACTGCTGAATACAGTCATGTCGGTGCACTAAATGAGGACTTTCCGACACATTTCTTTGACACAAGTGCTGACCTCTTCATACCAGCAGAGTTTGGCTAAACGCTGTAAAGGACATCTATAGAAACAGCCGCTGTGACACAGTGAAAAGGTGAAAGTCTTTAACACGGAATATAAAAATGCAAAGACCCACAGTTCTGCTGCGCTCCACTAATTGGCCCAGCGTTTTATTGAGATTATATCCCCCGTCCTCCCACTTACGCTCATGATTTTATGGTGAATCATAAAAAAAATCTGCCTAAAAACGGACCTCTTAATTGCAGGACAGGAAAAATAGCGAAGGCGTACTTGGCTTATTATACATCAGGACGGGAATGTGAAGCAGCTAATTTGTAATGATTTGCGAAGGCACAATGATGTACCTGCTCAGTAAGCAGCTGGGACTGATGGAGTAAAAAAGAAAGCTCAGCTGGATGTTCTTGAGAGGCTTTTGTCCTGGAGGGAGGGTGTTTAGCGACTGACAAATCCCGCTGACACCTCCTCAGCACCTTGTCTAGATCCATTATATGCAGTTTGGAGGAGAGTCCAACGTGATTTAACTGGCTCTCTTTAACACTACACTGTGAAAATGATGTAGTTTTCCGTATTATAAGTGTTTTTCATTTATTTACGGTTGTGAATTACATTATGGGACGTTGATTTCAACTTTTGATGTTGAAAATTCAACTCTGCAGTTTAAAAAAAGTGACTTTCATTGATGTTTGAGATAATATAATGTATAAGAAATAATATATAGAGAAATAAGTATGTAATATAAGAGGAAATGTACTGGTAGTTTATTACAAGGCTTTTGTAGCGTAATATACAACACCAACCCAGACAATACATTACTTTAAACTTTTAAGATGTTTATAAAGTCCCTTTTTACAACTTTTCAAGGTTAAACGTTATTGAAAGTAAGGATTAAGGTCATATAATGCAATTCAAAAGCATAAATAAATGGCAGAAAATGCTAATTTATGGATATTTTTTACAGTGCAGCATGTGCTTTGCTCAATTAGGCATGGGCCAGTATAAGATTCTGACAGTATGATAACCTTATCAAAAATATTGCGGTATTGTGATTACTGCTCTAAAATATGTCCTTGTTAAATGTCTGAGTAAAAAAAAAACCTTTTTCCCCATTGAACATAATATACTTTATTTTAAGAAGCATTAATAACTTTTTGGAACAGTACATTTCAGGTTAAATAATTAAAATAAATCACTGACTCCTCCTGTGCTTTCTTTAGTTTTGTCAAAATCACCAGTGATCTAGCCTGTGCAGATCGCTGGAGAACTACACATCTGTCACTGAACTGAACTTTAAGTACTATCATGCACCCGCGCACACACACCAGTTTCTGATTGCCCTGATTACTCACTCACAGGTCTCGAAGGACTGATTTCCAGGACTATATATGCATATCACTCACACACACATTGCTGAGTCTTGTTTTTTCCTGTAACATTATGAAGTGTTTCCTTGCCTTGTCTATCTGTGTTTCCTGGCGCTCGTCTTGTGTATTGTTTTTGCTGTTAGCCGCCTGCACCGATCTCTTCGCCCGTTAGCCGACTACTCTTTTGGATTGCCCTTAAGCTAACTGCTTACTTCCACTTTATTTGTTTTATATCTAATAAAGACACTGCATTTGGATCCTCATCTCCGTTGCCAGAACTGTATATGTTACAAGTTTAAAAAACACTGATTTCTTTACATCTTGAAAAGGGATATCTTTTTTTTTGGGGATATAAAGTAATATAGCATGCCATTGGCTTGGTGTGTACCGAGCCTAACAAAAATTTGAGCTTGAGTCATCAAATCACGTTTGTTTGGATTGCTTTCATTGTTTGGTTCAATGCATTCAGCCACAAAATATGTCATTATGTCATTAATTAATAATGTAATTTAAGATGAAATACAAGAGCTCCTTCATCTTCCATAGACAACAATGTTCTCAAGAAGTTCAAAGTCCAGAAAAGCAACATCGTCAAAACACTACATATGACATCAGTGGTTCAAGTGTAATCATATGAAGCTCCAAAAAACGCTCTCTGTCCCATTGAAAATGTAAGAATTGCTTTGTTCAGCAATGCCTTCTCTCCCTGGTAAGGTCAGGGCACTTCAACTATGGACACTACACTGTATTGCCATAAGAGTCAGCATCATACCTATAACCAATTTGGCACCCTAGGCAAGATTTCAGGTGGCGCCCTGACGCATCGCAGTAAATCCCACTGCTAGTGTACATATACCCATAAGAAACTTAATAGCTTTGTCTTGGACATTCTTTTATTTAAATAAAGCAATTGCACGGCGGGGTGTGTTATTGCTATTACTACTACTACTACTTAGTAGGCTTTGCTATGCAGTTAAATATGAAGTCATAATATTAAATTGTTTTAAGAATAGTGGACGTTTTTTCTTCTTCTCCCATTTCTGGCGCCCCCTGGATGTAACATTTGCCTATACTGCCTATGCCACTTGATTTCCATTAAAGCTATGCGTCGCCCTTCCCATTCAATCTCTGAATCAGTTCAGTCATGTATCGATGCTGACTAAAGGACGTGCTCTGTAGTGATAAAGACACTGTTCCCAGATCAGCTTCTGTACATGCGATTTGAAGAGGAGCAAAAGTGGACACTTTTGTATTTGGGTGTGTTTGTAAACAGACAAATACACTTATAAATAAGTAAACATGCTTGTCCTGACATGTTTTATTTTAAACACAAATACTTTTGTCTTAAATGAGCACACACAGTTACGAAAGTAATTGAATGCCTTCATTATAGATCTATGGATTCTTAAAGTGACTCCTCTGTTAACAAAACAGTGTATCAAAAGGAAAGATTCACTGCTCTTCCCTAATTAACTATAGTAACTTTAATCAATATTTAATTACAGTGAATAAAAGTGAACAAGATTTTATGACTTGATTTAACTTCTGTATAGGCTTTCCCATGTTTTTACATCCTAATGTTGACATGTATGGTCAGCATTGTAACCCATACTGTAAGCTTAGTATCGCCCATAGAAAATGTGCACCCTGTTCTGTCGCAGAAATCATAGGTGAATAAAGTAGTCTTATTGACAACAAAAAGTGTTCTTGGAGTTTGGTATCATTACAGTTGAACCACTGAAGACACATGGATATTAATGTTTTCTGTTCCTTTTCTGGCCTTTGGAAATCTTTGGACCATTGCTGTCTATGGTGGATAAGAGAGCTCGAGGATTTCTTCTAAAATATCTTCATTTGCATTCTGAAGATGAACGAATGTCTCTAGGGATTGAAATTCTGTGCAATTAATAACATAATTTTCATTTAGGGTGAACTACCCTTTCAAGAGTTCACACTTAGCTGATGATCAATAAAGCGTAATTGGCATGCTGTCCCGGGAGAGAGCCCTGAGCTCGTATATCCTCGAGGCCGGGGCTCCCTCCCGTTAGAAGGGCGAGAGGGAAGTTCGAGCTCAGGAAGGTCTCGAGAATTCCCCCGCTTATCGCCGTGTGAAAAGTGTAAACTAAAGTTGTCTTAGGCAATAATTTGGTTTAGTCAATTGACTATGGTGTATGTTTTTGGACGGTGGGAGGAAACCGGGAAACCCGGGGGAAACCCACGCGAACACGGGGAGAACATGAAAACTCCGCACAGAAACGCCAACCGGCTCAACGGGAGGTTGAACTGGTGGCGTTCTTGCTGTGAGGCAACAGTGCTATTCACTGGGCCGCCGTGTCGCCCTATAGGAAAGGGTGAAAGTAGGGGTGGAAGGAGGGGGGAACTTCGAGACGAAGATAACTGGAGTGAAATCTCTGGTTATTTATAGTGTGTCCGTAATCATCTAATAGGGCAGATTACGGAGCTGATAAGGTGCCAGCCGTGTTGATCATAAGCACGTGATCCTCTCGAAATTAGTTTATAAATAAACCACACTTAATCCTAGGTTGAACGGCATCTAAAAGTACAGTAAGGCTAACTGTCCTCGCCTTGGTGTGTTAATGCGGCCACAACCACGCAAAAAGACATTTGTTTTTACCCACAAAACAACCCTCTAGATATCTGTTTTCAATATGCTCCATTTATCTGACTTTTTTCATCCCACAATAAACTTCATCCAGCAACCTAAACAGGACGCAGTTTGATGGCTGAAGCGAAAACAAAGACTGTTGCTTTACCCAAAAGAGCTTTCCTTACCAAACACATCGTGCTTTTGTTTAATCGTTGAACATTTCCAAACCTCCGCATCACGATTGCATCCCGAGGACATCCGAATCAGGTCAGCTGGGGATAAGCATCAATGCTATCATGTGCAGTGTTTCCCAGACTGTTGGGTCTCATGAAGGATCTGCTTGTGTTCGTAAGGGCCTCTTCTGTTTAATCTGCACAAAACTCTGCTTGCAGGGTGCTGATGGCAAAGAGGTGGGCTACTGTTGTTTTTATCATGCTGTGATCAAACGACCCCTCGTAGGGTCTCTTTTGATACAACAAATAGACCCCCCATGCTGGTTTGCGGGACCCAGAATCAAGACATTGTGGGAATGGACTGATTGCTGCAGATTGGTATTAGACCCCCAAATCGGGGCTCCAACAAATAGACTTGAATCAAAACAAATCCTTGATGCATCAAGAATTACAGGGGCAGCAGACTTATACAACCACTCTTCAGCAAGATACCAAGGACCACAGAGGCTTTCATAACTGCATTCATTACTCTAAACTGCTAATGCAAATAAAATATAGCTGTAATATATGGGTGGACCATAGTTTTGTTCAACATGGTGGTCCTGGTGCAAGATTGCATCAATGTATTTGACTGATGCTTTTGTCTATTTACAGTGCTTCAGCTGTTGTTTTCTTTCTAAAATGGACACATGACTGCACAAGAGTACAGCTCTAAATCAGCATCTAAATAGCATTTTTGGTCACCAGTAGTGGAAAGAGTACTGAAAACTCATACTCAAGTAAAAGTAGCATTACTTGCCTAAAAATGTAGTGTGAGTAGAGTAAAAGTATCTGTTGTGAATATTACTCAAAGTATGAGTAAAAAGTAGCCCTTTTAAAAGTACTCAAGAGTAGTGAGTAGTGAGTATTACACTGTCAAAAGTGTGTTTACATGTAATTTGTGCATGTGTGTGTAAACGTAACATTCAGTAGTGCATTTAGTTATTGCCCAGCAGACACACAACATCATGAGACATTAATATTAGGTTAGATTTAGGTTGTCAGGTGACCAAAATTAATTGTCAAGCCAGCAGGTAAGGACAACGTTATTTTGATGTCCAATAATGACGTCAAATGACGTTGATATTTGGTTGATTTTAGGTTGTTAGAAAGTGACAAAAATCCAGCGTCGAGCCAACATCTTAAACCAACGTCATGTTGACGTCAAATACTGACATTTATTCATCAGGTACGGCAACCAAAATCCAACGTCTGATAGAAGTCATAGGGGTAACGTTCACACAATGTCAAGCTGTAACATCATTAGACGTTGATATTTGGTTGGTTTTAGGTTGGAAATTGGCCTGACGTTGACTTCTGAAGTCAACCCAATTTTCATTTCCAAACAAAATGTGTCCCCATGACGTTAGGGTTCAACGTCAATCAGACGTCATGTTGACGTCCTGTGCCTGCTGGGTGTTTAAGGCCATTTCGGTCACCATGCAGTAAACATCCGTCATCTTCTCATCAGTGACATGCATCTAAAACAGTCTCTGGGTCAATGCACGTAAAGATTTTGAACATCTTCATGGACACTTTTAATGTTTCCAAACAGTTTGCTGCAATTATAAAGTGCACACGTCTTGAGGAAGTTCATTTTGATGCGATTTACCTTCTACGGTATGTGCGATTTGATTGGATGAAATCTCAGAACTGATTTTTCTAATTCTCATGGACAAGAAATAATAAAGTAGTGACTGCAGGTTGAAAGAATGTAGTGGAGTAAAAGTACCGATACTGCACTAAAAATGTACTCAAGGAAAAGGAAAAGTTCACATTTTTAAAACTACTCAGTAAATTACAATTCCTGAGAAAAACTACTCAATTACAGTCATTTGAGAATTTGTAATTAGTTACTTTACACCACTGTTGGTCACACAGAAGGTCTTCAAGATGGTTAAGCTTCAAATGGTCCAACTTTAAAAGAACAATCCACTTTTTTTCCCATTCAGCCAGTCTCTGGCGTCTGTTGGAACCAACATCTAAGCACACCGTTATTTTGATGTCCAATAATAACGTCAAATAACGTTGATATTTGGTTGATTTTAGGTTGTGTTGGAAAGTGACCAAAATCCAACGTCAAGCCAACATCTTAAAGCAACGTCATGTTGACGTCAAACACTGACATTTATTCATCAGGTATAGCAACCAAAATCCAACATCTGATAGAAGTCATAGTGGTAACGTCCACACATCATCAAGCTGTAAAGTCATTAGGCATTGATATTTGTTTAATTTTAGGACACTGACATTGGGTTCTGACGGGAACCCAATTTACATTTCCAAACAAAATGCAACATCCCCCAGAATTGGGGTATAATGCCAATTTGACATCATGTTGACATCATGCGCCTGCTGGGCTGGTATTGACCAGACTCAAACCTGATCTGCATCACTCAGCAACCATGTAAGAGCTGCATGAGTGATCATTTATATCATATTGGATTTTAGATGTTCCAGATTTTCAATCAAAATGTTTTCTGATAAATCATTAGCAATCTGTACAGGCCAAGGTATTAGTCGCATTGTTGTCGCTCTAAGCAAGCAAATGCTTTTGGAGAGAGCTTGTACATTGCGCCTGATTCAAAATTACATTGGAAATCTTGATCTCATGAAGGTTTCAGTTTCCTAAAGTCATTGAAAAAAAAACATAATTCAACTTTGTGTAATCCGGTAATAAAAAAAAGGTTTAAATGAAAGAAATAGGCCAACATGTGGTATTAATCACCGCCTCCTGTGTATTTAGGAACAAAATCATCAACAATCAGTTCAACTTTTTTTCCCAGAAGCGGAGGAGTGAGAGAAAGCCAAATGTTTGTCATGGTTGTCCATCCACAGTGACTTGCTGTGGTCAGGGGGAAATCCAGCAGGTCATGGGGCTTTGATGCCATTGTGTTCCTGCTAGTTTTTCAAGATAAATCTTACAAAATACGGTGATCATTTGACATTATATTTCATCATGTGTGTTGGCAAACATTAATGCAGTCACATTTGATTTGCGTTCGGTTACTTGAGAATGTTCTTGTACTCTAAACACAGGAAAGAAATAGCCTCGGTCATTAAAACAACAAAGCTCTGCATCTATTCCCTGCCACAGTAATGATTTATAGAAATGGTGGTTTGCTGGTGTAAACGGTGTGCCTGACTGCCTGATCACTTCTCATAACTGCTCCAAATACAGAAAAAAAATTGAGCTGTAACCAGAAGGTTGTAGGTTTGATTCCCACATGCTATTCAACTTTCAATTCAGACACATCACCTTTTAACCATAAGTTGCTCTGCTTAACGTTTGCAACCAGTACCGAGTTGTGCTGTCATTCGCACTTTGAATGCAATGTACTGTAAGTAACTTTGGCAACACTTTACTTGAAGGGTGTGCTCATAAAACGGTCATAAAGTTTTGTATAACATTTTAATGACAACTTCAATTTGTACCATAGTAGTTGAATATAAAAAATATAGTAAAATATAGTAAAATATTAATGATGCTGTTAGAAAATTAATGACAATTACGCCAATCAGGACAATCATGTTTATGACAGAGTTATGACAAGTTATGTTCTCTTGGTAATGTCCGTTTTTTTATGGCAAACACATGGCAATGATATAACTGAGCGAATGACACTTATTCCAGTTGTCATAATCATGCATAAAGTGTCAAGTCGTGATGATAAATGTGTCACGACAGTCTTATGAACACTCCCTTTCAATTAAATGTTACCAAAACATGTCTATCATGAATACCCTTTACAAAATTGACAGGCCTAATGTGTACACATCCACTGTTTGTGTGATGCTTTAGAGGCCTGGTCCTAACTTGATGAAGATGAATAAATACTGTACTAAATGTATAGTTCATAATTAATTTTTTTATTGGTTATTATTGGTTATTATTGCGCATGATCATTTAAGCAATTTAATAGAAGACTGCTTGGTTTTGACAAAGCAAAAACTGTAAAAAAAAATAATGGTGATAAAAAGTCAAGATAACAATGGGTAACACTTTATTTTGATGGTCCATTTGAGTATTAGTAGACTGTCTGCTTAATATCTGTTGATACTGACATTTAACAGTCCTTCAACAGACATTTAACTGACTATAAGAAACTTTGCAAGTACATGTCAACTTACCCTAACCCCAACCCAACAGTCTACTTATAATCTAATGAGAATTAATTGACATGTAGATGCAATGTAACTTATATTCAACAAACGGACCATCAAAATAAAGTGTGACCTAACAATGTTTTGTTTATGTTCCTTTAAATGTGCAGTATGTAAGTTTGATACCCAGTGGTTGGACTAGGTATTGCATGCTTGACTCAAAACACACGCAAGCGCAGGTTGCCAGATTGATGTCATCAACAGAAGTGTGTCTGACTCTCGAGAGTGATTTAAGGCTGATTTAAGTCGTGTTCTAAATAAAAGCAATGGTACGTGATAGAATAAATATTTTTCGGATAGTTTTTGTCCTAACCAACACCTGAAATTTATATTTTAGAATTTCTTGCAGCTGAACAACAGAAAACTGACAATGATCAGCTCAGGTACACCTCATGAGCTTTATTCCGTGTTAAATGCTAATAATGTGAGTTTGAATGCCATTTTACATGACATTTACTGCCATACTACTGAAAGCAGCAGCAGATAGTTCACCTCAGATCTGGAAAATACAATAAATTGTTTGAAATTGAACTTTAGAACTGAGACTCAGCGCAAACCAACACATATCAGTGATTCAGCATCTACATTTAATAATGTTAAAGAGGTTTAATATGTATTAATTAGATTATAAACCTTACCACTTCGCTGGAGTGCAGTGAGTGCACTATTCTGTGCTTCTGAATGGCTGTATTTAAAGGGTCACGAAACACCAAAACACATTTTTTGAGCTGTTGACAGTCATATATGTGTCCCACGCTGCTATAAACACTATTAGGACACATATATCGCACTAAAAAGTGAAAATTGGTTGTTTTTGCGTTATTTTGAGCAAATTCGTTCTTCCGGTTTGAAACGAATTTTTGAAGCTACGTCACGGCCATGAGATACTTATGTGTAAATCCAGCAGTACAGTGGCTGTCTGTCTTTTCTAGGGCGTTCTGACGTATCTGAGTGTACAGTATTAATTCATGAGAAAGACGTGCTTCAAACCAATCAGCGCGCTCTATTGTGTATGACGCGAAACTTCATTAATATGCATGATAGCTCCGGAGACTGTTTACCAGTTTACAGCGTACAGACGGTAGAGAGACGCCACGTTGTGTTGCCAAAACAAGTGAAAGTACAAGAATTTCAAGACAAGAGTCGTAGGTGTTATTAGTGTGTTGCAACGAAGGTTTTGTTTTCATTTTCCCTTTATGGGAGAGCAGCTGGACTCACGTGTGGATTACAGTGCACGCGACACGCGACAGAAACGCGTTTGTAAGGAACATTTTTACACGAGAGCTTTTTCTCATCTGGAAATGGTGAAATCCGGATTTGCCGCTCGTCTACTTTTAATAAAAAGACACCGCTCCAGTTTGATTGTCTGTCTACAGATTTGGTAAGTGTTTGCAGTGCAGTGCCCTTTGTTTAAATGCTGCTCTCTGAGTGTAAACATGTAAACACAAACTATTCCCGTCGTGCAGGATTTTCGCCGCATTTTGTGACAGGATAGTCTATACACACACGGCTTTCTGACGCTACCTACCGAGTACATAAGTTACAGAGAAATGCGGAGGATTTTTTTCTCTTATTCGCCGTAACAAATCAGCCTCTGTGTGTTTGTTTTTCCTGTCAAACTTAGCGCGTCCCTTCTATGCAAAATCTTATCCTCTTTCCCTCCCCCGACACTCCCACACTCCCAGAGCTGGACACGCCCAACTTTCCTGACTTTTTTCAAAACAGAGTTGTGAAAACACCCTGCTGAGACAGGGGGTTTCGTGACCCTTTAAATTTCTGTCATGTTTCGTCTGGTGCAAACAGCCAAATTGCTTATCACTGCAAATCTAGTCACGCAGCGTGTTGTTAGGACAGACAGGTTACAATATGACCCGTACTCTTAATGTTTACATTAATTAATAACCACCTCATGTGGAACTCTGAATCAGCGTCTCATTTCAGAGTCTGTTACTGTCCACCGGAGGTCGTATTTTGGTCACTGACGTATACTTTGAGAGCCTTTCTGTATGAATGAAATACGCGTTTTTTCACCAAGGCAAACCGGGGTGATAAAATATAATTGGCTAAACTGGCAGTGGGTGGGTTAAAAGAGCCAGGTGCGTAACGCACATTTTCAAAGCAGAATATCTGACTTAAGCATTGTTTTTCAGATAAACAAGTATGTTCATTTGGCATGTTTCTTAAATATTTGCAGACATATTATAAGTATTTTTAAGCTTTAGAAGAGTCAAAAATGTACATACAGCACCTTTAACTTATTTTAATAGGTTGATCAGATTTTTTTCATGTTGAACATGATATTTTTAATTAGCTTGATGTAAGCTAGGATGACTAAAAAAAGATAATCTGATTTGACAAAAAAAAAATAATAATAATAATAAGGCAGCAAGATTTGTTTAATAAGTCTAACTGCATGTATTTCTGGTTTTAAAATAACATCTGAATATAAAAAGTTAAAACTCAGCAATCACAAAGTCATGACCTGAAAAGTTTTTCCTTTCCACAAAAATTAAAAAGAAAAGAAACTCCCCTGAGCTCCCAAAGGAGAGAGCCTTTAAAGGCCGAAAACACAGCAACCATTAAATGCGTTTAACAGCTAAACAGCTCCAAAAATAGTGTTCTTGGCCAGACCACAATCTTGCATTTAGGCCTTGACCCAACTAGCACACTTGAAGTGGATTAGAGGTTTTGTGTTCTGCACAGCACACATCTACGAGGCCACAAGATCAGAAAGAGTCTCAGTCTGCTTTTATTCAGTTTAGTAGTATACGCACAAATGTCCTGTACTCACCCTTAATGCACTTTTCTGTGTCAACGTGATTGTGGTTAATTAATTTTATATTACTAATTACACATGAGGCTCTGTTTTAACAATCTCAGAGTATGGTTTAAAGCGTACAGCGGATGTGCACGATAGACTTTTCCGTATCCACTTTTAGTATTTTAAGGGTGGGAAAAACAGTTGGCGTGCCAAGCGCATAGTCTAAAAGTGTCGTCCTTATTATTGTTATCAGTTATGCATGTGTTTTGTGTGTAATGTGCATTAAACCAATCACATCTCCCATTCTCTTTAGGAGCCAGTTGTGGTCATGCATGTCGGATTCGTTATTTACATAGTGGACGTTGTAGAAGCCTAAATAAAGAGACGATAAGCTTTTGATTTACACTAATTTACTCTAGTTTTTCTTGCAGCTATCCAAACTGGATTCAGTTTTTTTCAGAGTCAGTACTAATATGTACCTTTATTAAACATATAGAAATACATAAGCAAATTGACCGGTTCTGCATAACACACTGGAGAAAATTGACTGGATCTGCACAGCCATATCACCCTGCCACCCAAGACCGGTTACTCACTAAAGCTAAGCAGTGCAGTACCTGGATGGGAGACCACATGGGAAAACTAGGCTGCTGTTGGAAGTGGTGTTAGTGAGGCCAGCAGCGGGCGCTCAACCTGCGGTCTGTGTGACCGCAGTAAAGTAAAGGGGACACTATATCCTCAGTGAAGAGATGCTAAACCGAGGTCCAGACTCTCTGTGGTCATTAATAACCCCATGGCACTTCTCGTAAAGAGTAGGGGTGTAACCCCAGTGTCCTGGGCATATTCCCTCCATTGGCCCGTACCCATCAAGGCCTCCCAATCATCCCTATTCACTGAATTGGCTCTATCACTGTCTCTCCACTTCCCCTATAGCTGGTGTGTGGTGAGTGCACTGGCGCTGTTGTCCTGTGGCTGCCGTCGCATCATGATTGTGAAGCGCTTTGGGTGTATGGCCACACACACGCTATATAAATACACATTACATTACAAGTAAAAGATACAACATCTACACAGCAGCTCCTTTCAGATTGTTGTTGCTGATTTGAAATATGTTATATAAAAGCAATAATGTCAAGCATGTTCAGTGATTTTAGCACCAAATAGATAGGACGTTGTCTTGTACGCCAACAATAGCACTGCAAATATGGCCGCCGAGTGAACAAAGCTTGACTTTGGCAGGGGTCAGGGGAATCAGTTAATTGTGTACGACTTTCCTTTTAATCATGTTATTGTTTAATGACTAATTGCAGTGAATGAAAGTGTTAATTGACAGGGCTAATGTGTGTTTGTGTGCATGTGTGTGTGCAATACTCCAGACGCCCGGTCCCTAAGCAGTGTGTAGTGCAGAGTAATATGACACAGGTCACATGTGATCTTCAATGATTCAGACAGCAGAAGTCAATGATTTACTTGAATTATTTAGCCTGACATGTTTACCGTGCTAATATATGTGAAATGTTTCTTAAAGTAAAATACACTGTGTTCAAATGTGAGGGAAAAGTTGTTGTTTTTTACCAAGACAACTCGTTTTAAAGCAGTAATCACAATACCGTGATATTTTTATCACAATATCATGATATTCAGAATCAGGTCTTCATGATTCAGGCTCTCTGTGGTCACCATGTAAGTCTGTTATCTCCCATCAGCCTTACACCTGTTAGCGTAACAGCGCTCATTATCCCGTAGTCTTCTTCATCAACAGATTAATACAGCGGGTGTGCTAATCTGACAGCCGCAGACAAACCACTTAAGGGAAGCTGAGGAGACGCTGCTGGCCTGATGCAATTCCCAGCATATCTCTGTCATTCTGGTTCTGGTTCAGTGCCATTCACCAGAGAGCACAGAGACACGGAAAAACAGAGAAGAAGGTCACCGCTTCGGGATTCACACGGGGAACTGATGAAAGAGTGAAATATTAAAAGCTCAGCTACGCCTCTGTGGGATCTCTCTCTATAGATTATGCTTCTGACCTTCCTATAGAGTTGGAAAGTAACATTTAGCTTTATCAGGCATAGTCAAACATGCATTCAAAAGCCATTTAAGCACGTTTGTGTCTTGTTTCTAGTTCAGATATCTGCAGAGACCCGGAAGGGACGTGATGGTGGGAGAAAAAAAAACAGGAAAACATATATATTTTTGAAAGTTTTTGCGTTCCCTCGCAAAGATGTTTTTCCACAAACACTTCCTGTTCACTTCATACATGCCAACCCTCCCATTTTTGCCTGGATTATCCAGTATTTTACCATTCTATCCTGCTATCACCCAGTATTTTCCCATATTTCTCATGCATTTTTAATCTTGAAAGCATGCTGAAATTAATATAAAAATGTCTGCATTCAGGCAACACAGTGGTGCAGTAGGTAGTGCTGTCGCCTCACAGCAAGTAGGTCGCTGGTTCGAGCAGTTGGCGTTTCTGTGTGGAGTTTGCATGCTCTCCCTGCGTTCGCGTGAGTTTCCTCCGGGTGCTTCAGTTTCCCCCACAATCCAAAGACATGTGATACAGGTGAATTCATTCATTTTCTTTCAGCTTAGTCCCTTTATTAATTCGGGGTCGCCACAGTGGAATGAACCGCCAACTCATCCAGCATATGTTTAATGCAGTGGATGCCCTTCCAGCTGAAACCCATCTCTGGGAAACATCCATACACACTCATACACTACGGACAATTTAGCTTACCCAATTCCCCTATAGCGCATGTGTGGGGAAACCAGAGCACACAGCGGAAACCCACACCAACACAGGGAGAACATGCAAACTCCACACAGAAACGCCAACTGACCCAGCCGAGGCTCGAACCAGCAACCTTCTTCCTGTGAGGCGACAGCACTACCTACTGCGCCACTGCGTTGCCGTACAGGTGAATTGGGTGGGCTAAATTGTCCCTAGTGTATCAGTGTGGATGAGTGTGTGTGGATGTTTCCCAGGGATGGGTTGCGGCTGGAAGGGCATCTGCTGCGTAAAAGCGTGCTGTATAAGTTGTTGGCTCGTTCTGCTGTGGCGACCCCGGATTAATAAAGGCAAGAAAGTAAATGAATGAATGAATGTCTGCATTCACTTTCTTTCCATGAAAGCTGTGCGTCGATCATCACCCTTCATATGCAACCTCTGAATCAGCAAATGCATGTGCCAATGACTGGTAAGCGCTTACTGACAGACGCGCTCCGTATGATAAACTGATCCCAGATCAGCTTCAGTACACGCCATTTAAAGAGGAGCGAAAGTGCAGAACATTTTGGGATATTCGGGTGTATGTTTAAACAAGACAAATACTCTTAATAATACGTAAACTTGTCCGTCCTGTGCGTTTTATTTTAAACACATTTAATGACAAACTAATGCACAAACAGTTGAGAGATTCATTTGCTGCTCTTCACTTGTTTGATAACAGAGATGTCACTTTACATGGTGTGTACAGAAGCTGATCTGGGATCAGTTTATCATACGGAGCGCATCCATATATATCTGATTCAGAGGCTGCAAATGAAGGGGGATGATCGACGCAAACTTTTAATGGAAATAAAGTGAATGCAGACATTTTTTTTTTAATTTTAGAGTGCTTTCAAGATTACAAATACATGAGAAATATGGGAAAAGACTTAATGATAGGATGATAGCGGGATAGAATGGTAAAATACTGGAGAATCCCAGCAAAAACAGGACGGTTGACATGTATGAAGTGAACAGTATTCATACAGGTTGACATGCATGAAGTGTTTGTGGAACAACAGTTTCGGAGATAACGCAAAAACTTTAAAAATATACATATTTTCCTATCACAGTTTTTTTTTCTCCCTCTAATTTTTCTTTCTTCCACCTTGATTATATATATATATAATAGGTGGGCATAGATTAATTTTTTAAATCTAGATTAATTTCAAAATTAATCTAGATTAAAATGGCTCATTTGAATTCTGCCGAAGGCATTCAGAATATGTGTGCTACCCAAATAAAGACTTTGAGAACGGGTTTTTCAAGCCAGGTGACGCATTAGACCAGGGGCTCATCTCCTGTTTCCAAAATGCATCACAAACTGCTTGAGAAACTGTTCTACTATGATAATTGGTGATGAAAATAAATGATGTTCAATAAGATGTACTTGTGTTTACTCACTGTTTATTCAGTTAAACATGAATGTTGAACTGTAGGCCTACATAAACTCCAAATAGTTATTTAATACTTGCTTTTGATGTACGTACATATAAAATGCTGCTTCGCAAAGGCAAGTTCACAGAGCCCTGACGGTGTCAAACATTGAGTATGTTTACATGGGCAACAATACTTTAATACGATTTTAATATGATTAAAACAATACTCTGATTAATAGTCTACCAAGTAAACAGCGATTTTTGATTACTTAATGCGACTAAAGTCATAACTGAACTAAACCGAAATGGAATTAAGACGTGGAGTATGCAGATATTAGTGGCAATACTGACAAACTATTACCGTCATGTAGGACTTTTCGCCATATTTTCCGACAAGATCCACACAGGGGGCTGTCAATAAAGGACCGAACAGACACACAGATGCACACACACAAACACACACACACACACACATCGAGAAATGCGGAAGTTTTTTTTCTTCTCATTTGGCATGCGTTATTAAATACCATAACACTCTCACCTGTCCTTACTCCTTATTTGCGTCTAATACCCCAGTTTGTCTCGATGGCATGAATTAAATGTTCATGAGTTAAAGTGAAACTGCTCAACTGCAGTTAGAGTCAGGCATCCTGCTGATTTGATTCAGAAGGGCACTTCTTTCCCAGACGGCTCACCGGTCAGGTATACATCTAAACTATCAAGGTGAAAGTCATCATAGCTTGCGTAGAAAAGACCCAGCTATCACCCAACTTTGAGAATAGATTAACGGCGATATTTTTTTTTATCATGCGATAAGAGTCGCAGCACGTTAACGCCGATAACGGCCCACCACTAATATATATATATATATATATAGTATATGAATAAAGTCAAATCTTAAACCATATATCAGAGATAATGTATTTGTTTGATAAAAAAAAAAAAAATACATACATACACAGTTGAAGTCAGAATTATTAAACCACTTTTGAATTAATTTAATTTTTTAAATATTTCCACAGAGCAACGGCACTTTCACAGTATGTCTGATAATATTTTTTCTTCTGGAAAAAGTCTTGTTTTATTTCAGCTAGAATAAAAGCAGTTTTTAATTTTTTAAACACCATTTTAAGGTCAATATTATTAGCCCCTTTAAGCTATATTTTTTCAATAGTCTACAGAACAAACCATCATTATACAATAACTTGCCTAATTACCCTAACCTGCCTAGTTAACCTAATTAACCTAGTTAAGCCTTTAAATGTCATTTTAAGCTGTATAGAAGTGTCTTGAAAAATATCTAGTCAAATATTATTTACTGTCATCATGGCAAAGATAAAATAAATCAGTTATTAGAGATGAGTTATTAAAACTATTATGATTAGAAATGTGTTGAAAAATCTGCTCTCCGTTAAACAGAAATTGGGGAAAAAATAAACAGGGGTGCTAATAATTCAGGGGGGCTTAATAATTCTGACTTCAACTATATATAATTTTTGTTTAATTTCAATATTATAAATTATATTATATCCATTAATTAAATGATATTTAAAACTTAATTTATTTATTATTTTAATTTTTAATTTAAATGTTATTATTTTAACTTTTTAAAAATATGTGTAACTGTACAATTTACTATCACAAACGTACACTCAAAATATTATGTTTTCTGTTTGTTCAAACCACATATATAAAATAAGCTGAAACAACACAATGCTTACACAAAATTGTTTAACGATCAATCCTCTTAAATCTGTAAAAACGAATAAGTTAAATTAATTCCTTCATGTTGTCTCTACACAAACCGATTGTGTGGAACCCAGCATATTTAGCATGTAGCAACAAAAAAATGAATAGTAATAAAACATCCACAGCACAGAACTAACATGTAAATGTAAAATAAAATAAAATGCCTACAATCTTTTAGTTTGAATACTCTGCTGTAATTAACTTGCTTTTTACACTCTTCACCGCAACTAAAAATCACAGAAAAACAACTTAATCCACAAGAAATGCCAGTAAGAAATAGTCATGGTCAGTAAATGCTGTCACAGAAAGTGAAGTGTTTTTCTCTCTGGCCGTACACAAAAACCTCACCGGTCCACGTCCCTTTGTTCTGTCCATTCTTTCATTAACAGGTCCTTTTGCAAAACAGCACGTCCAGAAGTACGCGACGGGTCCTCAATTTGCGACACAGTGTGATTTTCTGCCACTGGCTGGACTTTTCAATCGGCCCAAAGATGTTCTCACAGCGAGCAGGACTGCTAATGCACTCCACATCAAAGAAACGCTTGATTACTGTCGAGAACTTGAATCATTTTTTCTTAAAATAATCACTGTTTTAAACAACCCCCAAAGTCCTGGCTAAAAGTCGACGGTGAGAAGAAAAACACCTTTGATTCAGGCTATGAAGTGATTCTGCCACCTGCTGCATTACACCTTGACAAGTAGCCCGCAGTAGCAGACTTGAAAGATTCACTCTGCCAGTTAGATTGATGTAAGGCTGAGTGTATGTACTACATCTTCACAAACTTTCACAGCCAGCAGCCCTCGCACTGACAGAACTGCCAATCAATCTGACTGACAGCCGTGGCGGCCAATCAATGTGATGGTGCAATACTGTCAGGTTTATAGCCCCGCCCATCATTCTCACTCAAAGAGACTGGATATAAAATCTTTGTACCTCTCTCACTGCATAAAATGCTTTTCTTACTAAGGTTTTTTGTCTTGTTTCTAGTCCAAATATATTGCAATACTTAAATCAAGAAGCATTTTCTAGATGTGCAAGCAATTTTGTTTTGCTTTAAGACATAATATGCAAAAATTAAGTGATTTTTTTCTTAGAACAAGCAAAATAATCTGCCAATGGGGTCAGCAAAATATTCCATTTGATGTAAAATTATTTTGCTTACCCCAATGATAATTTTGATTTATTATTTCTTAAAACAAGACAATATGTTTTGCTTGTCCAGAAAAAGCTTCTTGGTTTAAGAATTTTTAGGTATTTGGACAAAAAAAAAAAAAAGACAAACACTCCCTCAGAGATTGGATATAATGTCTTTTTATCTCTCTCACCGCATAAAATGCTTTTCTTAATTACATTTTTGTCTTGTTTCCAGGGCTTAATTTGTGCCGGAACATGCCGGATCCGGATCCAGCATCTCTGAAATCTGATCCGGCACCTCCTTTTATCGATCGCCCTCCTCAACAGCCCTCCTCCCCCGTCCGCTGTTCACTTTCACTTTCTTCCGCGACTCCCCAACCCTCTTCACGTTCGTCCGCGACACCCCCGCCCCGCTCACTTTCGTCCACGACACCTCTCCACCATCCTTGAGTAACATGCCGGATCCGTTACCCCAATCTATTCCGGGACCTCGCAATTCACAAATTAAGCACTGCTTGTTTCTAGTCCGAACATATAAAAATACTTAAATCAAGAAGCATTTTCTAGATGTGCAAGCAATTTTGTTTTGCTTTAAGACATAATATGCAAAAATTAAGTGATTTTTTTCTTAGAACAAGCAAAATAATCTGCCAATGGGGTCAGCAAAATATTCCATTTGATGTAAAATTATTTTGCTTACCCCATTGATAATTTTGATTTATTATTTCTTAAAACAAGACAATATGTTTTGCTTGTCCAGAAAAAGCTTCTTGGTTTAAGAATTTTTAGGTATTTGGACAAAAAAAAAAAAAGACAAACACTCCCTCAGAGATTGGATATAATGTCTTTTTATCTCTCTCACCGCATAAAATGCTTTTCTTAATTACATTTTTGTCTTGTTTCCAGGGCTTAATTTGTGCCGGAACATGCCGGATCCGGATCCAGCACCTCTGAAATCTGATCCGGCACCTCCTTTTATCGATCGCCCTCCTCAACAGCCCTCCTCCCCCGTCCGCTGTTCACTTTCACTTTCTTCCGCGACTCCCCAACCCTCTTCACGTTCGTCCGCGACACCCCCGCCCCGCTCACTTTCGTCCACGACACCTCTCCACCATCCTTGAGTAACATGCCGGATCCGTTACCCCAATCTATTCCGGGACCTCGCAATTCACAAATTAAGCACTGCTTGTTTCTAGTCCGAACATATAAAAAATACTTAAATCAAGAAGCATTTTCTAGATGTGCAAGCAATTTTGTTTTGCTTTAAGACATAATATGCAAAAATTAAGTGATTCTTTTCTTAGAACAAGCAAAATAATTTGCCAATGGGGTCAGCAAAATATTCCGTTTGATGTAAAATTATTATGCTAACCCCATTGGTAGATTATTTTGCTTGTTTTAAGGAAAAACTCACTTAATTTGGACTTAATATTTCTTAAAACAAGACAATATGTTTTGCTTGTCCAGAAAAAGCTTCTTGGTTTAAGAATTTTTAGGTATTCGGAAAAAAAAAAAACACTCACTCAGAGACTGAATATAATGTCTTTTTATCTCTCTCACTGCATAAAATGCTTTTCGTAATTGCAATTTCTAGTCCAAATATATAAAGATACTTAAATCAAGAAGAATTTTCTAGATGAGCAAACAATATTGTCTTGTTTTCTTTCTTTTTTTTTACCCCATTGACTAATTTTTTTTTGCTTGTTTTAAGGAAAACCTCACTTAATTTTGACATATTATGTCTTAAAACAAAACAATATGCTTTGCTCATCTAGAAAATGCTTCTTAGTTTAAGAAGTTTTAGATATTTGGACTACAAAAAAGACAAAAACCTCACTCCCAGAGAGTGGATATAAAGTTTTATTATCTCTCTCACTGCATAAAATGTTTTTCTTACTTAAGTATTTTTTAGTTTTGCTTTTAGTCCAAATATCTAAATATTCTTAAATCAAGAAAACACAGTCCACAACAATTTTGTCTTGTTTTAGAGACATAAAAAATATGCCAAGATTAAGTGAGTTTTTGCTTAAAACAAGCTAAATAATCTGCCAATGAGGTAAGTGAAATAATCTAGTTTCTTCATTTGATGTAAGATTCCCCTGCTTTCCCCATATGTACATTATTTTGTTTGTTTTAGGGAAAAACTCACTTAATTTTAACATATTTTTTCTTAAAACAAGACAGTATGTATTGCTTGTCTAGAAAACGCTTCTTGGTTTAAGAATTTGTAGATATTTGAACAAGAAACAAGACAAAAACTCACTCACAGAGACTGGGTATAATGTCTTTGTATCTCTCTCACTGCAAACACTGCTTTTCTTAATTAGATTTTTTGTCTTGTATTTAGTTCAAATATCTAAATATTCTTAAATCAAGAAGCATTTTCTAAAAAATTAGGTAAAATTTTTAAAAGTTAGTTTGTATCGTCAGCAGTACTCTTTCAGTGTTTAAAGACATACCTTAGTCAAAATTATTTCTAAGTTACTGAGTTTACAGTGTGTTAATATCACTACAATATTATGGACTGAAAGATTCGCTGTAAATGCTGCTCTCCGAGTGTAAACATGTAAACACCACAATCAAACTATTACTGTCGTGTGGGATTTTTTGACAAGATAGTCTATATACAGGATAGACTATTCTGACGCTACCTGCCGAGTGCATCTAAGTTACAGAGAAATGCGGAGGTTTTTTTTCCCTCCCATTCGCCATGCGGTATTAAACATTGCATTAAAACTGCACTCTCCAGCAGTTCCTCGAATCAATCTTGTTTGTTACGAGGGGTATGCAGGAAATGATCCTGAATGAAAGTGCCAAACTGCAGGTAAAGTCCACCATTTAATAATTTGGCAAATAATTCGATTACTGATGTCCATGTAAACACAGTCACTGTCTTTCTCCCTTGCGTTTGTTTTGCCTGTGAAAATCAGCATGTGCCCAAACGGACACACCCATTTTTATGCAAATTTTTATGCATCATCCCTCTTTCCCTTCCCCGACACTCCCACCTAAACAGAGCTGGACACACCCACTTTCCTGACTTTTTCCAAACTAGAGGTGTAAAAACACCCTGCTGAAACAGGGGGGTTTGTGGCCCTTTAAGCTAAATAACAAGTTAAATCGTCAACTGAATCTCTAGATTTATTACTTAGTAACTGTGAACCCAATCAAACTATTAGCCAAATCACAAAATCCCAAGATAAACTAGTATTTTGATGCTAACAAAATCTAAAATGAGTTGCTAATTAAATGTTAAATAAAACACAAGCTATATGGCTAACTAAATTGTAGCTAAAACACAATTGCTTGAAGTAAACAAACCAAATCACTAAATCACAAACTAAATCACAAGCTAATTTAAAACATAACTTTTTTTTAATTACAAGGAATACTGATAGCTAAACAGTAACCAAATCATAAGCTTAATCATTAGCTTATAATGTATATCACATGCTTGCATTCAAAGAAGTTACTAAAAGACTGAAATACTGTGTTGTAAATGTTAAAACTGCTAATATGTATTATCATGCTAATCCAAACAGCCTTATTAAAGTATCCCATAGGCATGCAGTGACTTATTTTTGTGTTTATTTCCTCCTTAAATGTGTTAAAAGGAGCTGAAGCAGATTTCCAGAACTCTCTCCACACTGGACCGTTCAGCCACTATGATTAGCTCAAGTGCACAAGGCCTTCACGGCTGTAACGACAGTCATTCAGAGGCAGATTCACTCTGAGTATTCCTCAAATATGGCCAGTGAAAGTCTCCAGCAAGCAGAAGTCACACAAACCTCATTTTACACTAATGTACACGCATAGGCCATTTTTTGGAGCCTATTTGCGCTATTTAATGGAGTTAACCTTTACTGACACACACTTACAGGCTGCAAATCAACAGTTGTGAAGGGCAGATTTACACTGGTAAGGCATATCAGCTAAAACGGCAGGAAAAGTCACTGTGTGTGTCGCTTTACCTGGGTTTAACTGGCTCAGGTAACACCGAGTGCAATCTGAGTGTACAAGAATCCAGAATTTGAATGCACGATTGCAGAAGAGAAATGCTGAGATTTTTGACTGTGCAGATCTATGTACACTGTAAAAAATATGTTTGTTGTTTTCCTCCTTAAAGATTTTGAAAGGAGCTAAAGCTAATTTCCAGAACTCCATCTAAATGTCTCCACATTGGACCGTTCAGTCATGTGGCCAAATCAAGCTAAATTGCAAGTGAAATCACCAACTGAATCACAAGCTTCATTACTTGGTAACCATAAGCTTAATCAAACTGTTAGCCAAAATGCTAAATCACAAGCTAATCTATTATCTGAATCACAAATCTGGAAGCTAACCAAATCTCTAACCAATTGCTAGCAGAATATACTGAATATGCTGAATCGCAGACTTATTGCTAAGTAAATGCTAACTAAACTACATTGCTAGGCTTATTGCTTATTAAATCACAAGCTTTATCATTAGCCATAACGCAGACCGTTCGGTCATGGGGCTAAATTAAGCTAAATTGCAACTAAAGTAGCCAACTGGATCACTTCATTACTTGGTAATCGCCAACCCAATCAAACTATCAGGCAAATCACTAAATCTTAAACTAAACTAACCAAATCTCAAATGAATAGCTAGGTAAATGCTACCAAATCTAAACTAAGCTGCTAATTAATTCACAAGCTATAGCTTATGGTTAGCCAAATTGTAGCTGAAACACAATTATTGCAAGTAAACCAAATCACTAACTAATTCACAGACTAAATCCAAGCTAATTTACTACATAACACACTGTGGTGTACATGTTAAAAGTGCTAATATGTATTATCATGCTAATCCAAACTGGTAACCATAAGCCCAATCAAACTGTTAGCCAAATTGCTAAACTATAAGTTAAACTATTATCTGAGTCAAGTGTGAAAGCTAACCAAATCTCAAACCATTTGCTAGCAGAATATACTATCACAAGCTACACTTTGGGTCCAGTAGTACCAATTGAGCATTGTGTCAACGCCACAGCCTACCTGAGTATTGTTGCTGACCATGTCCATCCCTTTATGACCACAGTGTCTCCATCTTCTGATGGCTACTTCCAGCAGGATAACACACCATGTGATAAAGCGCGAATCATCTCAGACTGGTTTCTTGAACATGACTGAGTTCACTGTACTCAAATGGCCTCCACAGTCACCAGACTAAATCCAATAGAGCACCTTTGGGATGTGGTGGAACCGGAGATTTGCATCATGTATGTGCAGCCGACAAATCTGCAGCAACTGCGTGATGCTATCATGACAATATAGAGGAAACTCTCTGAGGAATATTTCAGGTCCAACCTGATACTAGTAAAGTGTACCTAATAAAGTGGCCGGTGAGTGTATATTAATTATTCGCAGTTATTAAACATCTAAGTATAAATGGGCTTACTTCAATATACTTCTGCATGCATTCACTAATTTCATAATGTGGGATAGAAAATTCAGAAGGAAAATCTGTGTTTTTGCTTTCACATCTGAAATGATAAGATCTGCTGTAGGCACCGTGGTCCACCCTATTTCAACACAGTCCACCTAAATTTAAATTTCTGGCCTCGCCCCTGCTTTAAACTATTAAAAAGGTTCATAAAAGTCACTTTTTCACACTTTTCAAGGTTAAAAGTTGTTGGAAGAAAGATCAATCTCCCACAATCCAACTCAAAAGCATAAATAAATGGGGGAAAATAAAAAATAATAACATGAATTATAAAATATGTAAAACCTCTAATTTACGGATATTTTTTTAGAGTGTAGGAAGCTGAATTTGCTGTGTGTGTCGAGGAAAGATGAGACCTGAATGTGCTCGGGGTTATTCCTGCAATCCGAAAAGCAGAATATGACATGGAATCATTTGTATGCAGTTTGAAAACCAATTAAAATCAGATTTTTGGAAATGTATGTCAGTCGGAAAGGTCAGATCACATTTCAAATACTGTTTTTGTGTGTGTGTGTGTGTGTGTGTGTGTGTGTGTGTGTGTGTGTGTGTGTGTGTGTGTGTGTGTGTGTGTGTGTGTGTGTCATTTAGGACGTGATTTGTCTGAAATGTCAAACGCAGAGCACTGCACCGGTGGATCTTGGCTTGCTGTCTGTGATACAAAGCCTGTCAGAGAAAATAACCATTACTGCCTCTAAATGATATGTCAAATTTAGGTATTTATTTAATAATTTAGTTAGATAGTACATTTCCTGCTGTCTCTTTATATATACAGTTAAATGTTGTGCAATATTTATTCTTTTTCAAATATTTCTTAAGTAATAACTAATGGAGCAAGGAATTTTTCACAGTATTTCCGATAATATTTTTTCTTCTGGAGAAAGTCTTGTTTGTTTTATTTCAGCTGGAATAAAAGCAGTTTTTAATTTTTTAAAGCATTTTAAGGTTAATAATATTAGCTCTCTAAAGCAATATTTGTTTTGCATTGTCTACAGAACAAACCACTGTTATACAATGACTTGCCTAATTACCCTAACTTTACCCTAATTAACCTAGTTAAGCCTTTAAATGTCACTTTAAGCTTAATACTAGTATCTTGAAGAATATCTAGTCTAATATTATGTGCTGTCACGAGTATCTGAAAAATGTCAAACTTAAGCTTAACTTTTGCAATTTGACGTATATAAAAAAAGCAAGACTAAACCAACAAATCAATTTCTTTATCCATTTTAAGCATGCTGTCAATTCAGATGCCCACATTTCTGATACACAATCTAATTTTTGGTTCAAACATTTTTAGTTTCGATTTCAAGAGTGCCGTACCAGATGTATGGAGAGACATCCATTTTGTAAGTACTTGAATGAAAACAAGCTAGGAGCTAATAACGACCCCTGTGGAACTCCACATGTGAGGTGTGCCACAGAGGACGTGATATTTGTGATGTTAAAGTCGTTATGAAATCAAAATGTACTCTTCTTATTTTTATATGTATAGTAGTTCTTGTTATAAAGGATGTTTCTGTACACTTCATTATTTTCTAAACATTTATTTGCCCTCATAAACATTACTGAAATATCAGAACCTTCCCTCCCCCCTCGAAATGATTTTCTTTACTACTGGTGACATGGTATTGCTTTCGAGCAGGGCTGTCAGTCATTTGGGGCGGGGCTATTAGTTCTTTAGGGCGGGATTATCAGTCATCTAGGGCAGGGCTTTACATTTTTTAGAGCGGGGCTATCAGTCATTTGAGGCGGGGCTATTAGTTATTTAGGTCAGGACTATCAGTCATTTAGGGTGGGCTATCAGTCTGTTAGGGTGGGACTATCAGTAATTTAGGGTTGGGCTATCAGTCATTTGAGGCGGGGCTAATAGTTATTTAGGTCAGGACTATCAGTCATTTATCAGTCTGTTAGGGTGGGAGTATATCAGTCATTTAGGGCAGGGCTATCAGTCTGTTAGGGTGGGACTACCAGTCATTTAGGGCAGGGCTATTATTAATTTGGGGCGGGACTATCAGTCATTTAGGGTGGGGCTATCAGTGTGTTAGGGTGGGACTATCAGTCATTTAGGGCAGGGCTATCAGTCTGTTAGGGTGGGACTATCAGTAATTTAGGGTTGGGCTATCAGTCATTTGAGGCGGGGCTATTAGTTATTTAGGTCAGGACTATCAGTCATTTAGGGCAGGGCTATCAGTCATTTGGAGCGGCGCTATTAGCTCTTTAGGGCGGGACTATCGGTAATTTAGGGCAGGGCTATTAGTCATTTGGGGCAGGGTTATAAGTTCTTTAGGGCGGGGATATCAGTGATTTTGGGTGGGGCTGTCAGGGCGTGTCTCATTTCTGCTCTGAATTTGTTCATTCGCCAATTTTCTTTAATTTTGTTAGCCATGCCTGATTTTCAACAATACATCAAATGTCTAGGACATTCTTATATAATCAGGCAGAAAACAATTACTGTTATATTTATAGTGCATTATTTTGCAATGTGTCTTTTTTATTCTTAAATTAATTAATTCATCTGACTTCTGCCATGTCACATAAAGTCACATAACGTTTATCCCAAAACGTCACCCACCAATTTATAAATACATACTGTATAGCATTTTATTTGTGTCTCATTTGAGTCTGTTTTCAAGCTTAAGGGCTTCATTCTTCATCCAGAGCTGTCATAACAGCCATACAAGGCGACATTATCTGACTAACCTTGTAGCTCAACCTGTGCCTCGTCTGCACTTCCAGACTGACAGCAAATGAGCAGCGTTTGTGGAGAAAAAAACTGACCTCTGACAAACAGACACACGTCCACACATCAAGCACATTCTGTCAGTCCAGAAGTCAGTAATGGCCTATTTCATGTGTATTTCATTTCTCATGTTTGCACAGATAAAAAAAAATAACATGTCATGCAAGTGACTGACAAGTGGCGAAACCATTCTCAGGTGCATGTGGCAGAAAATAAAAAATAAAAATGCAGTTTATGAGACATATGACAATGTGTCAGGCCGACAATAGCTGAAGGGTGCTATTATCATCCCCGAGGTAAACTTTCCCAAACTTTTGCCTTTTTAACTTTCCTCCGGAGGAGATGTCGAGCTAAACTCTCTGAAGTGCTGCATTTTGAGAAGTTTCTGGGGAACGCTCGCTCTCGCGCTTTGAGAAGGAGAAAATGTCAATGCGCACATTTGAGCAAAAGCAACAAGGACAGAGCGAGAAGTGAAGACAAGCAAAATATAGAGAGACAAGGTGAGAGATGGAACGATGTGTTCTGAGGTGATACTATTATATTTTATTATTGATTCTGATCCTTATAATATCCTAACACTTATAAAATATTAACATTTAAAGTGGATGAAAATGAGACTATGATGAGATTAATATATTATTATTATTATTATTATTATTAGTAGTAGTAGTAGTAGTAGTAGTACATTTAAATATCACTGTTTATAAGCACTGTTTTCATGTAGCACTAATAATAATACTTAAGGAATAATAATAATAATAATAATAATAAACCACTATTTACACAAATCACTATAATACAAACTAGACAGACAGACAGACAGACAGACAATGTTAATGTACCTCTAAATGAAGCAGAATATTGATTAGGGGGCGGGGCTTTCTTTTTATGCATCATTCCCTCATACGAACTAACAGTAAGAGGGGCGTGGTTAAGAATATTGTGGCTGGGAAAAGAGCCAATCCAAACACAGAAGCAGATGCTCAGGCCTTAATTGTAGATTACACGTAATTAAACAGAGTAATTGTTCATCTAAAAAGTCACAATGTGTGCAATGTGTGTAGATTTCAAACTAACCTTAATGCCAACATTCAATCAATAATCACCCCCGTCATTTCCAGCGTGCTGCAGTACTTCCCATAAAGCAATGTCAATACAATTATAACAAAAATGCAAAAGTGTGTTTGACACTGATGTATAAAGTAAGACGTCACAGACTGACTCATCATTACACACACATTAGATAAGGTCAGAACTGGAGGATGAGGAAGAAGGAAGAAAAAAAATGATGCGCAGACAAAAAAATTAAACAAAAATCATGCAAAAAAAACATCACACCACAGCGAGACACAACAAAACAATAAAGCTAAAAATATTAAAACAAAATAAATAAATAAACAAAGAAGTTCCCTAGTTTAGACATTTATAATAAAATTAAATTGAAACCGGATTGAAAAAGGATTGACTCGGCCCAGATGCGGCAGCTGTTAGCGAGCCGACGCTGTTCCATCCGAGCCGGAATCGGCCCGCGCGGTATGTGCGCTGTGGCCTGGAGCTGGCGTGATTAAATCTTCATCTTCATCTAAATTTATGAGTAGATACAGCAGACGGAGTTGGGCCAAGGGGTAAGTCTCCGGCAGGCGAGAGTCTAGCCGGAACTGGCCCGAGTGTATTTTGCTATCTGGGTGGTTAGGTGTGTATCAGCAAACTGATAAAGCCCTGACCTTACCGAATAAACAGTGTTCCACCAGATCCTGTATGTCAGAAACTATAGTTTACTGCTGAGCAACTTGTTTTATCATGGTAAAATAACACAGAAATGGAATAATAACACTTCAGTCTCCTGCCGAAGCTCCGACATCTGCTTTGAGAAACTGTCAATCACAGCTGTCAATCACGATGACACGCCCAGCATTAAATTACTGCTTAAACATACTCTTTACAGAAATGAAGGTCTGCACCTATATCAGCTGATAACCAGTGCCTTAACTGACCAGAACCATCTTTCAGAACATTTTATTGCAAGTGTAATTCATTTTTTATTTGGTAAGATGTCTCCTTCATTAACACGGAGGAGGCGGGCTTTATGACTTGTACTGCAGCCAGCCCCCAGGGGGCGATCTAACAGCCGAGACCTTCACTCGGGGAAAACGAACTCTAGTGCGATTCAACCGAACTAAATAAGGCAGGTGTGAAAACACCCTATATTAGAAATTCCAAGAGTTCAGTCAAAGCAGGGTGAATCGGCCTTCAGCTACTAACAGCACCCCTCGCTGCTGGAATCAGCTTCCAGAAATGATCAGATGTGCTCCAACATTAGGCACATTCACCTCAAGACTGAAAACACATCTGTTTAGCGGTGCCTTTACTGAATGAGCACTGGGCTACAGTATGTCCCACAGGTTGCACTATTATGTCTTTCTTTTCTTTTTCATTCCTTTATAACCTGTTTTTATTTTCTTTTAATCTTGTTTATGTAAAGCACTTTGAATTACCATTGTGTATTAAATGTGCTATAGAAATAAGCTTGCCTTGTCTTGCCTAAACGAATAAAAAACTGAACTGCATGTGTCACTGATGTGTAAAGTAAGACGTCACCGACTGACTCATCATCATCACACACACATTAGACGAGGTCAGAACAGGAGGATGAAGAAGAGGAGGAATAAAAGGAGGATGGAAGATGATGGTCTGCGTCAGACACTAAAGAGTGTATTGTTCAGGACTGAGCAGTGGATTGTGAAATGAGGAGCGTGACGGTGAATGGATTGCTCTGCCGATTCCAATTGTCTGGCAGGAGGAAAACCGGAGCGGAGCTTGTGCAAAATCAGGACTGACTTGAAAGAGTCCTGCTGGATGAGGCACGGGGGCTTGAAAATGACATTAACCCCCATTTACAAAAGCACAGGAGTGTGTGTGTGCTTGTTTTTATATCCCGGTGGGGACTTAAACCTGAATACATACAAACTCATGAGGACTTGTGTCACTGCGGGGACCAAAATCGAGGTTTCCATTAGTAAACATGCTTATATGTCAGACAGAAGGAGCATTTTGAAAATGTAAAACTGCAGATTGTTTCCTGTGAGGATTGGTTTAAGGGTAGGGTTTGGGGGTGAGAATATACAGTTTGTATAGTAGAAAAATCATTACGTCTATGGCAAATCACCATAAAGAGAGCTGTACTTTCTATTCCTTACACAGTATGCATTAAATGTCCCCACAAGTATAGCAATACCAGTACATTTTGACCTTATGGGGACAGTTTTAGGTTAGACCTAAACTGCATTGCTTGCCTTGTACTTGTATATGTGTAATGATAATAAAGTTGAATCTAATCTAACCTATAGATACCTATGGGTGATGTCACGGACATTACATCTTTTATTTATTTACAGTGCAATACTGTATGTTTAAAAGTCCTATCTTGACCTCAGAGCAATATTTTAAGTCAGCAGGGCCATCTGAGGCTCTAACAGGATAGTTTGAATGCACTTACCCATCATTCTGGCCTTCATGGTGGATCGTGGTGTGTGTTTGTCATCAGGACTCTCGGGATACAGAGACTGAGAGATTCGCCGCTCGTGTTCCTCTCGTGGGGATTTCAGACGCACAGGAGGACTACCCGGAGACTCCTGGAAAGAAGAAGAGGAAGAGACATTTATTTTTAATCTTTCAGCTGCTTAATTTTTTTTGCACCTTTAGCAAAGAGGTTTTCTTGCTTTATGCTTAATTGTTACTAAATTCTAACTAAAAACAATGCAAAAAAATTAAACAAAACATTCACACAAAAAAATAATACTCTTTAAAAAAAAAAAAAAAAAAAAATTGACGTTTTTTGAAGCTGGTGTTATTTGATGTTGTTTTGACTTTAAGGTAGTCAATTGATATCAAATAAATTTGCATTTTTTACGTGTTTTTGATGTCATTTTGACATCAAGATGCCTGCTGGGATGGCAAACAAACACTTTGTTTGATTATGGATAGCCCCGCCTGCACGCTTTTTGGTCCATCTAGTTTGTATTTTGGTCCATCTATACTGAAACAAAATACCAGCCTCTCCAAACCAAAAACGGGGTCTTCAGTGTTTTCAGAATGTTCTAATTTTGCGAATCGATGCCGGAGTAGTTTGCCACGCATAACCATTACAAAAAAATTATGCTTTGTAAAACAGAATAATGCATTAGTGTAAATGGCACTTCAGTCACTTGTAAGTTACAACTTGCTGGCTGCAGTTCACTAAATGGCCACTGGTGTCGCTAATAACAGGTATTTCTGAATTCTACACATAGCCTGACTAAGGCCTCATTCACACTAGCAGCGACTTTGTAGCTGCCTGTCGCTCTGGGTGGTGACCTGCTTTAAACGCAGGTCTGTGTAGGTGTATACAGCACGAATACAATCGGCCTCTCAGGGAGCTGCGAGAGGATCACATTAGCTCTACTGGTGCTCCTATTGGCTGTTGCTCAAGAAAGTCGCTCTTCATTTGCATAAAGTTGAAGGATCCTTTAAAATGAACGGTCGCTTGACGCTTTGCCGCTGTGAGTCACTCGTAGTGTAAATGAGGCTTAAAGGGTCACGAAACACCAAAACACATTTTTTGAGCTGTTGACAGTCATATCTGTGTCCCACGCTGCTATAAACACTATTAGGACACATATATTGCACTAAAAAGTGAAAATTGGTTGTTTTTGCGTTATTTTGAGCAAATTCGTTCTTCCGGTTTGAAACGAATTTTTGAAGCTGCGTCACGGCCATGAGATACTTGGGTGTAAATCCAGCCTGTAGACTGGCTGTCTGTCTTTTCGCCGACATTCTGACGTATGTGAGTGTGCTGCATTAATTCATGACAAAGACATGCTTCAAACCAATCAGCGCGCTCTGTTGTGTATGACGTGAAACTTCATTAATATGCATGATAGCTCCGGAGACTGTTTACACTGTTCAGACGGCAGAGAGACGCCACGTTGTGTTGCCAAAACAAGTGAAAGAACAAGAATTTGGAGACAAGAGTCGTCGGTTTTGCGTTTATTAGTGTGCTGCAACAAGGTTTTGTTTTCGTTTTCCCTCTATGAGAGAGCTGCTGGACTCACATGTGGATTACAGTGCACGCGACACGCGACAGAAATGCGTTTGTAAGGAACATTTTTACCCGAGAGCTTTTCGCATCTGGAAATGGTGAAATCCGGATTTGTCGCTCGTCTCCTTTTTGTCCTGTCGCTACAGATTAGGTAAGTGTGCGATCAGTGCTCTTTGTTTAACCCAGATTACAAAGTTTGTCGTATCTTCAGCAGTGCTCTTTCAGTTTTTAAAGACATACCTCAGTCAAAATGATTTAGTTACTAAGTTTACAGTATGTTAATATCACTGCAATATTACAGTACATTATTATAGACTGAAAGATCCGCTAATGCTGCTCTCTGAGTGTAAACATGTAAACACAAACTATTCCCGTCGTGCAGGATTTTCGCCGCATTTTGTGACAGGATAGTCTATACACACACGGCTTTCTGACGCTACCTACCGAGTACATAAGTTACAGAGAAATGCGGAGGATTTTTTTCTCTCATTCGCCATGCGGTATGAAATCAGCCTCTGTGTGTTTGTTTTGCCTGTGAAACTTAGCGCGTGCCCAAATGGAAACGCCCTTCTATGCATATCTTACCCTCTTTCCCTCCCCCGACACTCCCACACTCCCAGAGCTGGACACGCCCAACTTTCCTGACTTTTTTCAAAACAGAGGTGTGAAAACACCCTGCTGAGACAGGGGGTTTCGTGGCCCTTTAAGGATGTACTCAAACTAGGCACGGTTGTAGTCTGTCATTTCTGAAAGTCATTTAAATATCATGATGAAAAATATTAGCTATTTTGCTGTTAAAATGGTGCACGGGTCATTTTCGACCTGTAAGTCAACAGGGGGGATATCTGGACATCAGTTCTGGACATCTGTGGGATCTCCCACTGCATTTGGGAAGGACTCTTTAATGTACATGAGACATTTAATGAAGTCTGGAGCTGCTGACTAACTGTATCTTGCCTGATAAAACAGCACACATACTGACACATAGAAGAGGTCAACACAATTACAACTTCATCAGGCGCATGTGCCACGAACAGGCTGACAATAAACCGCTCTCTCAATCAGCTTTTCATTACACAACCAGCCATTGTTTTATAAGCCTTTGTTGAAGTCTGACGGTGGTGACAGAATGAGATTTTTATATAGGAACGCATTTCTTAAAGCAAACAGAGAGTGGGTGAGTGGTTGATCTGATGTGCTTGTTGATCTGCTTTAGCTTATAAAGGTTTTGGAGGTGAAGAAAATTATTAAGATCTCATATACTCTGCCCACCCCAGTCATAATCTCCCCTAATCTACTGCTTCCTCAAACAGGATTAGAAATGTGGATTAAATACTGGCTTAAACTCTTCTTGCTGAGAGGCTTCATTGGCTGCATGCTGCTGCGTATATATATATATGCACACATCATCCATCCTTCATTCTGTTCATCCATTGTTCCCTTCTTCCTTTTATTTCTACCAATGATCTGTTTATCATTATAACCATTCTATATATTCATCCTTCCATCATTTCACCCCTGTTGCTCTATATAATGTTCCACCTGTCATCCATCCCTCTATCCATCCATCCATCCATCCATCCATCCATCGTTGTATTTATTGTTCTACAATTCTATCTATCCATCACTTTACATTTCCACCCACCCATCCATCCATTTATCCATCCATCCATCGATCGTTGTATTTACTGCTCTACATTTCTATCCATCCATCACTTTACACTCCCATCATCCATCCATTTATCCATCCATAATTCTTTTCTTCCTTAAATCTTTTGTTGCATTTATTGTTGTACATTTCTATCTATCCACCACTTTACACTTCCATCCACCTACCCTCCATCCATCTATTGTTGTAATTACTGTTCTACATTTTTATCTGTCCATCCCTTTACACTTCCATCCATCCATCCATCCATCCATCCATCCATCGTTATATTTATTGTCCTACTTTTCTATATATTACACTTCCATCATCCATCCATCCATATTTCCTTTCTTCTCTACATCTATTGTTGTATTTACTGTTCTACATTTCTATCTATCCATCACTTTACATTTCCACCCACCCATCCATCCATCCATTTATCCATCCATCCATCGATTGTTGTATTTACTGTTCTACAATTCTATCTATCTGTCACTTTACACTCCCATCATCCATCCATTTATCCATCCATAATTCTTTTCTTCCTTACATCTATTGTTGCATTTATTGTTGTACATTTCTATCTATCCACCACTTTACACTTCCATCCATCCATCCATCTATTGTTATATTTATTGTCCTACTTTTCTATATATTACACTTCCATCATCCATCCATCCATATTTCCTTTCTTCTCTACATCTATTGTTGTATTTACTGTTCTACATTTATCCATCACTTTACACTTCCATCCATCCATCCATCCATCCATCCATCCCTCCATCCATCCATCCATCCATCCATCCATCCATCCATCCATCCATCCATCCATCCATTGTTGTATTTACTGTTCTACATTTCTATCCATCCATCACTTTACACTACCATCATCCATCCATTTATTCATCCATAATTCCTTTATTCCTTACATCTATTGTTGCATTTATTGTTGTACATTTCTATCTATCCACCACTTTACACTTCCATCCATCTATCCATCCATCCATCCATCCATCCATCCATCCATCCATCCATCCATCCATCCATCCATCCATCCATCCATCCATCCATCCATCCATCCATCCATCCATCGTATATTTATTGTTCTACTTTTCTATATATTACACTTCCATCATCCATCCGTCCATTTTTCCTTTCTTCTCTACATCTATTGTTGTATTTACTGTTCTACATTTATCCATCACTTTACACCTCCATCCATCCATCCATCCATCCATCCATCCATCCATCCATCCATCGATCGTTGTATTTACTGTTCTACATTTCTATCCATCCATCACTTTACACTCCCATCATCCATCCATTTATCCATCCATAATTCCTTTCTTCCTTACATCTATTGTTGCATTTATTGTTGTACATTTCTATCCACCACTTTACACTTCCATCCATCCATCCATCCATCCATCCATCCATCCATCCATCCATCCATAATTCCTTTATTCCTTACATCCATTGTTGTATTTACTGTTCTATAATTCTATCTATCATCACTTTACACCTTTACCTACCCATCCATCCATCCATCGTTGTATTTACTGTTCTACATTTCTATCTATCCATCACTTTATACTCCCATCATCCATCCATCCATAATTCCTTTCTTTATTACATCTTTTGTTGCATTTATTATTGTCCATTTCTATCTATCCACCACTTTACACTTCCATCCACCTATCCTCCATCCATCTATTGTTGTAATTACTGTTCTACATTTTTATCTGTCCATCCCTTTACACTTCCATCCATCCATCCATCCATCCATCCATCCATCCATCCATCCATCTATTGTTATATTTATTGTTCTACCTTTCTATATATTACACTTCCATCATCCATCCATATTTCCTTTCTACATCTATTTTTGTATTTACTGTTCTACATTTATCCATTACTTCACACATCCATCCATTCATCCATCCCTCCATTGTTGTATTTACTGTTCTACATGTCTATCTATCAATCACTTTACACATCCATCCACCCATCCATCCACCCATCTATCCATCCATCGTTGTATTTACTGTTCTACATTTCTATCTATCCATCACTTTATACTCCCACCATCCATCCATCCATAATTCCTTTCTTCCTTACAACTTTTGTTGCATTTATTGTTGTACATTTCTATCTATCCACCACTTTACACTTCCATCCACCTATCCTCCATCCATCTATTGTTGTAATTACTGTTCTACATTTTTATCTGTCCATCCCTTTACACTTCCATCTATCCATCCATCCATCTATTGTTATATTTATTGTTCTACCTTTCTATATATTACACTTCCATCATCCATCCATATTTCCTTTCTACATCTATTTTGTATTTACTGTTCTACATTTATCCATTACTTTACACATCCATCCATTCATCCATCCCTCCATTGTTGTATTTACTGTTCTACATGTCTATCTATCAATCACTTTACACATCCATCCACCCATCCATCCACCCATCTATCCATCCATCGTTGTATTTACTGTTCTACATTTCTATCTATCCATCACTTTATACTCCCACCATCCATCCATCCATAATTCCTTTCTTCCTTACAACTTTTGTTGCATTTATTGTTGTACATTTCTATCTATCCACCACTTTACACTTCCATCCACCTATCCTCCATCCATCTATTGTTGTAATTACTGTTCTACATTTTTATCTGTCCATCCCTTTACACTTCCATCTATCCATCCATCCATCTATTGTTATATTTATTGTTCTACCTTTCTATATATTACACTTCCATCATCCATCCATATTTCCTTTCTACATCTATTTTTGTATTTACTGTTCTACATTTATCCATCACTTTACACATCCATCCATTCATCCATCCATCCATTGTTGTATTTACTGTTCTACATGTCTATCTATCCATCACTTTACACATCCACCCACCCATCCACCCATTCATCCATCCATCCACCCATCCATCCATTGTTGTATTTACTGTTCTACATTTCTATCTATCCATCACTTTACACTCCCATCATCCATCCATTTATCCGTCCATAATTCCTTTCTTCCTTACATCTTTTGTTGCATTTATTGTTGTACATTTCTATCTATCCACCACTTTACACTTCCATTCACCTATTGTTGTAATTACTGTTCTACATTTTTTCTGTCCATCCCTTTACACTTCCATCCATCCATCCATCCATTGTTGTATTTACTGTTCTACATTTCTATCTATCCATCACTTTACACATCCATCCACCCATCCACCCATTCACCCACCCATTCATCCATCCACCCATCTATTGTTATATTTATTGTTCTAAAGTTCTCTTTATCCATCACTTTACACTTCCATCCATCCATAATTCCTCTATTCCTTACATCCATTGTTGTATTTACAGTTCTATAATTCTATCTATCATCACTTTACACCTCCACCTACCCATCCATCCATCCATCCATCGTTGTATTTACTGTTCTACATTTCTATCTATCCATTTATTGTTGTACATTTCTATCAATCACTCTACACTTCCATTCATCCTTCCACCTATCCATCCATCCATCCACCCATCTACAAGCTGTAGTAGCAGCCACTGAGACCACATAGCAACACCCTAACCAAAAGTTAAAACACCTTGGCATGGATTTAGAAAATCCTCCCTGACCTTGGATGCCAGAGAAGATCAACAGAGTTCCTAATCCTTTCCATAACACACACACACATCATAGAAACGTACACAGGACTCAACTGATGCTGTTTATGAGGTCTTAATCCGGCGTCCCCTCTGCCTCTCTGTCCTGTAATTACAGCTCTTAATCTGTCACATGTCCAGCTCTCTCCACAGACCCAGACAGCCTCATTAGCCCTCTCCATCCCATCTCTCTCTCTCATTTACTCTGGTAAACGGGGAGAAGATGAGCCTCCTTCTATGGCAGATCTGTTGTCCTCTCCCACATATTTCCAGACTATTTTTCAAGTGGATTATGACGGCTACAAGCGGCCCGAGGCTGTGCAGCTGTGGGTCGAGCTGCTCAAATTTACCCCGTGAATACTGCGCTTTTGAGCCGGTGACAGTTTATTATGTGGCCCATAATGGGTGAATTAATTCTCTCTCAGCGGTGAGAGTAAAGCCACTGAATGGGAACAAGTGCTTTAGTTAAAGGAGGCCAATTCTACACTTTTCAGTCCACTTTTAATATAGTATTAGTCAAGGTTTCTTGCTCTTAAAATGTGCTAATTAAGTTGTTCCGGATTATTTTTTGACCCTCCCACTGACATTTAGTATTAAAAAAAGTTGCTTTGTGTTATTATTCATTCAGACCCCTGTGAAGTTCATGAAGTTCAGGACAAACTTATTTGATTTGTGCTTGGATTAGAAATAAAAAAGGTTAAAGAAGCCTGAGCAGTGATGAACTGTTGGTTCATGATGCTGACTGTGTTGTTTAGATGAAGATGTACTGTATATGTGCAGATTGGTTTCCTATGATACACACACAGACACACACACACACACACACACACACACACACACACGGTACATAGAACATGCAGCACACAAGCACACACATACAGTACAAGCATTAGACACACATATACACAAGCATGCATGCACGCACGCACACACACACACACACAGACACACTGTATATGTGCAGATTAGTTTCCTATGATACACACACAGACACACACACACACACAGTACATAGCACATGCAGCACATAAGCACACACATACAGTACATACAAGCATTAGACACACATATACACAAGCATGCATGCACCCATGCACACACACACACACACACACACACATACATACACACACACGCATGTACGCAGATACAGTACATACAAGCACGCTTGTACGCATGCATGAAGGCAACACACACACACAAGCACACACGCATGCATGCACGCACGCACACACAAACAGACAGACACACACACACAGTACATAAAAGCACGCACCCACACACACACACATACAGTACATACAAGCACGCACCCACACACACACACATACAGTACATACAAGCATGCACACACGCATGCACATACACACACACATACACACAAGCAAGCAAGCACGCACGCACGGACACACACACAATACATACCAGCACGGAAGCACACACACACACACACACACACACACACAACCACACACGCATCTACGCAAACACACAGTACATATAAGCATGCACATGCATGCACACACACACACACACGCACGCACGGACGCACGCACACACACACAAGCAAGCACACACGCATGGACACACACACAATACATACCAGCACGCAAGCACGCACACACACACACAACCACACACGCATCTACGCAAACAGACAGTACATACAAGCATGCACATGCATGCACACACACACACACACACACACACACACACACACAAGCAAGCACGCACCCATGGACACACACACACACAGTACATACATTCTCTCACACACACACACACACACACACACATGCACGCACGCTCACACGAGCAAGCACGCACCCATGGACACACACACACACAGTACATACATTCACACACCACACACACAAGCAGGCATGCATGCATGGACACACACACACACACACAATACATACCACCACGCAAGCACGCACACACAACCACACACGCATGTACGCACACACACAAACACAGTACATACAAGCACGCATGCACACACGCACGCACGCACACACACAAGCAAGCATGCATGCACGCACCCACACACAGTGTATGTTCGATGTGTGTGTGTTGTGTGAAGTGTGTGTGAGGTGTCTGTGTATTGTGTGAGGTGTGTGTATTTGAGGGGTGTGCAGTATGAGATTTTTCTGTAGTGTGAGGTGTGTGTTGTGCTTAGTGTGTGTGTGTGTGTGAGGTGTGTGCAGTGTGAGAGAGAGAGGTGTGTGTGTGAGTGAGATGGAGTGAGTGAGTGAGTGAGTGAGTGAGTGAGTGAGTGAGTGAGTGAGTGAGTGAGTGAGTGTGAGTGTGTGTGTGTGTGTGTGTGTGTGTGTGTGTGTGTGTGTGTGTGTGTGTGTGTGTGTGTGTGTGTGTGTGTGTGTGTGTGTGTGTGTGAGACACCTCGTCTGCACAGCCTCACTGCGCCGGCCTTTGATTCAATCAATGACTTTCTCAGGTGCTTCAATTGAGTTTCCCTGCTGAGCTGCAAGTGGATTAGAGCCAATCTTCATTCAGAGCTGTCCTTCTGCTCCCCGGACGCCTCCAGTCAAACACACACACACACACACACACACACACACACACAAGTTCCTATATACTACAAAAAAAACTACATTTCCCATGATGCAGTGTTATGACATCAGTAAGTCACCGTGAGCTCGTGTCAGAAAGATCCATCGGAGAGTAAATAAAGGAATGAAGAACTGATGGGCGAGTCCTCCTGTTATTGCCTGGTGCGCGTGTGGAAGTGTCCCATCATGCCCTGCTTCGCCCTGTGGAGCGTCAGTCTGGCTCAACCCTAATAAAACCATAATTTAGCAGTCAGGCTGACTGATCGCTCTTTCAAGACACAATCGATCAGCGCCTCATTTCAGCGGGACGGTTTTCTGTAGCCAGCAAGACACTTCCTTCCTCGTGTCAGCTTTCATAAACGTCACGCCGACACACACACCACATGGGCTGTGTTTATGCACAGGAGGCGCTCCCAGAGAAGAATCCGGACCGGGACGTACTTTGGCATAGATGATAATGAATTACAGTCGGAAGTTTCTCAAGTCTGTAGTTTAAAACTGACTGTTTATTTTGGCACACATGTGTGTAGCAGTGCTTGATTTGGTTTTAAAGGGGATCTATTATGCAAAAATCCCTTTAGAAGGGGTTTCAAGAGTTCACACTTAGCTGATGATTGATTATAAAGCAAGTTTGGCATGCTGTCCTGGGAGAGAGCCCTGAGCTCAAAAGGTCCTTGAGCCCTGGGCTCCCTCCCATTTGCAGGGCGAGAGGGGAGATCTGAGCTCAGGTAGATCTCGAGATCTCCCCTGTCGTAGTGATTGAAGAGCAGATAGTGCTTCTCTTTAACGAGATAGATACTAGGTAGGGAGCTAGTCTATAGTGTTGATTTAGACAATGACTTAGGTTGCATGTTTTTAATCGGTGGGAGGAAACCGGAGAGCCCGGGGGAAACCCACGTGAGCACGGGGAGAACGTGCAAACTCCACACAGAAATGCCTGCTGGTTTGGTAAAGCCTAGAACCATAGACATTCTTGCTGTGAGGCAACAGCGCTAAGCACTGGGCCACCGTGTCACCCATCTAGGAAGGAGGAGGAGTAGGGGTGGAGGGAGGGGGGTTCTTCAAATCGAAGATGACTGTAGTAAGAAACCCTGGCTCTTTATAGTGAGTTAGGGATCGTCTGATTGGACAATCATGTGTGGTTAATGCGTAACCAGCCATGTTCAATCATAATCACGTGATCCTCTCGAAATTAGCTTATAACTAAACCTCACTTAAACTCAGTTGTGTGGCAGCAGTGTGTGATCACATCCAGCTTCTAAAGGTAAACATTAAGTAATACTATTTGTTATAATCAGACTTGATATAAACAGTCTGCAGAAACACTTTGATTGACATTCTGCCTGAGTCATCAGAGGAGGAAAGCCCCGCCCACTAGTGACCATCAGTGGTCAGAATAATCATACTCAAGTAAAAGTACCATTACCTGCCTAAAAATGTAGTGCAAGTAGAGTAAAAGTATCTGTTGCAAATATTACTCAAATGCTGCGTCCCAATCCGCATACTATCCGTCCTAAATAGTATGTGAAAGTAGAATTAGTATGTCCCAAATCGTAGTATGTTAAAAAGAGTATGCCAAAAACTCCCGGATGGTTTACTATTTCCGGTCAAAGTTTTAAGTGTAGAAGCGTCCATACTCTAACCGCTGATATTCCCCACAGTACATTGCGCGTTGGACGTGAATTCGATTAGAACTACAAAACGCGGGTGAAAAGTGTAAACAAACTCCAAACATGATGGACGCGCGAGACCAACCGTCAAGCAGAGAGGCTTCGGTAAAGATGTTTGTATGACTGTTAATTAATATCTAGCCCACTGGAGAATATTTAAATAGCGTTGTCTGTGTTATATTTTATCTGCAACAACAATACTGAACTTATATAAAGACGTGTTTGGACATTACCGTCTGAATGCAGAATTATCCAAAGACCTGAGGAGATTTCTCTGCATGAAAGACTCGCGAATGGGAGATTATCCTGCTGCTGCTTCTCCAATAAGGTAGGAAATTAAATACGACAGAAATGTGGATGATTGACAGGGCTCTTAACTAAGCAACACAACGATCTGTGTAACGAGGAAGTAGTGTGTCCCAAAGCTTGCATACTTTTCTGTTACTCACTCAAAAGTATATATTTTTCCTCCACAAAAAAGTACATACTTTTAGGTTGTAGTATAAGTATGCAAATTGGGACGCAGCAAAAGTATGAGTAAAAAGTAGACCATTCAAAAGTACTCAAAAGTAGTGAGTATTACACTGTGAAAAGTTGGTGCATATACATGTAATTTGTGGATGTGTGTAAACGTAACATTCTGTAGTGCATTTAGTTTTTGCCCATCATAAGACGATAATATTAGGGTAGATTTAGGTTGTGATGTCAGGTGACATAAATTCAACGTCTAGCCAGTGTCTTAAACCGACGACATCAAATGATGTTGATATTTGGTTGATTTTAGGTTGTGTTGGAAAGTGACCAAAATCAACGTCAAGCCAACATCTTAAACCAACGTTGGTTTAAGACACTGGCTAGACGTTGAATTTTGGTCACCTGACATCACAACCTAAATCTAACCTAATATTATCGTCTTATGATAAAAAAACTAAATGCACTACAGAATGTTACGTTTACACACATCCACAAATAACATGTATATGCATCAACTTTTCACAGTGTAATATTGACGTCAAATACTGATATTTATTTGTCAGGTATGGCAATCACAATCAACATCTGATAGACATCATATTGGTAATGTCTACACAACGTTAAGCTGTAACATCATTAGACATTGATATTTGGTTGATTTTCATTTCCAAACAAAACGCAACGTCGCCACGATGTTGGGGTACAACGTCAATCTGACGTCATGTTGACTTCTTGTGCCTGCTGGGTGTTTAAGGCCATTGCAGTCATCATCCAGTAAACATCCGTCATCTTCTCATCAGTGATATGCATCTAAACAGTCTCTGGGTCAATGCGTGTAAAGATTTTGGACAACTTCTTGGACACTTTTAATGCTTCCAAACAGTTTTCTGCAATTATTAATCGCCCATGTCTTGAGGTAGTTCATTATGATGTGATTTACCTTCTATGTGCGATTTGATTGGGCAGGAATCACAGGACTGATTTTTCTAATCCCCATAGACAAGAAAAAATTAAGTAGTGACTGCAGGTTGAAGGAAAGTAGTGGAGTAAAAGTACCAATACCGCACTAAAAATGTACTCAAGGGAAAGTAAAAGTACATGTTTTTAAAACTACTTAGTAAAGTACAATTCCTGAGAAAAACTACTCAATTACAGTCATTTGAGTATTCGTAGTTTGTTACTTCACACCACTAGTGACCATCTCTCCCTCATTAGCATAAACAGCCCTGAGTGAGTTATAAGAAGAGTTTGTTGAGTTTCAAGATACACAAATAAACACCCTTTCCAGTTTTTCATAGAGATAACGGGTGTTTCTCAATATGCGTTTTTCAGCGGTCTTGCGTTCTTGTGTCCTCGTGAAACGTCATCAACCCTCATGCGTCCTTGTGTAACTTCATCATCAACCGCCAAAGTTCCATTCCAAAACTCAAGACCGCAAGAATGGAGGACGTGTGAAAGTTCCCGGATGTGTTCTCGATATCGAGGTGAAGTTTATTCTTAAACTAATTTCGAGAGGAACGCGTGCTTATGATTGATCATAGATATATACACTAGATATCGCATACAGACCTTGAGCATGCATCAATAGCGCTGCCACATTTGTACAGTGCTCCCAGCACAAATGTCATTCAACCGCACAAGTCAAGACAGTGTGACAATGTGAAGATGCTAGCAAAGCAAGCAAAGAAAACAAAGCATAAAGTCATCACATTTCATAGGTTAGATCTCGTTTTTTATGTTTTGTATGTCTTTTGTGCTTAACAAGTCACGATATTGATGATAATACAGACACTTACTGCACTGACCATAAGGAAAAGCAGCACAAACTTGCACTAAATTCTAGGCTTATGCTAGTTTTGTTGAATAAAATAAACAAACAATGCAAAAGAAATATGACAACAAGATGCTGTGGTGCTAAAAACTTGTATTATCGTCGGCTAGATGAAGGAGTCGTTTATAACGGAGATTCATTCACAAACGAATCGCTCCCTCCGTTAGAATGAGAAGTGAAAGTAGGAGAGGGGGGTGTTTCAGGACACGGATTAGATCAAATTTAACTTTGTTTTGATGCACGGGCAGAATTATTCATTTATATTTAATATAGATAATATGCTTCTTCACAGGTAAACTATTTCAAAATGACACCATTTTCCTTTATTTTGTCCTATTATTTTCTCTGCTAAAAAGTAAGCACTTGGTTAAGTTAAGGGATTTTATTATAGCTTATATTACTATGCTTTTCCATTTCATTTTGGGATCTTGATCTTTCCTCCAATAATGCTGAAAGGTTTGAAAAAGTGTCTTTTATTGACATTTTTAATAATTTGAAGTGACATATTGTCTGCGTTTGTGTTGTAAATCACAGCACAAAAACCAAAACCTGGTAATAACCTGCCTATATTTATTAAATAATGTGTTGTTTCAAATGACTAAAATGTCAATAAAAGTGACTTTGTGAAAGTGCAATTGAATTTTCAACATTGAGAGTCAATAGAGCAGCGGTAAAAGTTATAGAATTAAAGAATTGTACCACAATTTGTTTGCACTCAAACATAATGTTTATCAGGCAATGTCCATTTCATCATTCATTTTCCTTCGGCTGAATCCTTTATTTATAAGGGGTCGCCACAGCGAAATGAACCCCCAACTTATCCAGCATATGTTTTACACAGCGGATGTCCTTCCACCTGTAACCCAGTACTAGAAAACACCCATACACACTCACACACATACACTACGACCAATTTAGTTTACTCAATTCCCCTATAGCGCATGTGTTTGGACTGTAGGGGAAATCGGAGCACCCGGAGGAAACCCACGCCAACACGGGGAAAATATGCAAACTCCAGCCATGTTCTTGCTGTGAGGCAACAGTGCTAACCACAGAGCCACCGCGCCACCCTCCATTTCATCAGTGTACTGTTATTTAACTTCCTGAAATGAAACAGTTACAGAGCAAATGCAGCAGAGTTGAGCTGAAGCGAACCTGCCAGGTGTGATTTTTAAACACTGCTTTCAAAGAATGAGGCGATGTGTGCATTTCTGAGCTCCCCAAAGGACATTTTCTGAACTACACAGAATAACTTATAAAGATGTTAGCTTTCTTCAAGACACAGAAATCAAAGAAATGTATAATAAAAAAGTGGACCAGAGGGCCCTCGCAGTTCTTTAGCTCATGAATATGCATGTTGATGGGTGTGTTATATGGAAATTCACTATTTGAGTGTGTGTGTGTACGTGTTTTTGTGACATATCAGGACACAAATCTGTATAATGACATAGGTATGACACAGGTATTACAAAAAGCAGGTGAAATATGAGGACATTGGTGACGTCCTCACTTCTCAAAAAGCCTCTAAATCACACAGGATGAGTGTGTTCAGGGAGTAAAGCTGTACACTGTCTCCTGTGATGGTTGGGTTTAGGGGTAGGGTGGGGTGAGGGCAATATCATATACGCTTTGATCTGTAGAAAATGAATGGAAGCCTATGTAATGTACCCACTTTTCACAAAAACAAACATGTGTGTGTGTGTGTGTGTGTGTGTGTGTGTCTGTGTGTGTGTGTGGGGGGGGGGGGGGGGGGTGGGGGTGGGGGTGGCTAATACTTTATTTTAAGGTGTCCTTGTTATGTTTCATGTACTTACACTGTAAAAAAAATAAATAGTCAAAAAATGACTTTAACTTAGTCATTCATTCACTCATTTTCCTTCGGCTTAGTCTCTATTTCAGACGTCGCCACAGTGGAATGAACCGATAACTATTCCAGCATATGTTTTATGCAGCGGATGCCTTTCCAGCCGCAACCCAGTACTGGAAAACACCCATACACCCTCATTCACACACACACTCATTCACACACAGACGGAGTAACACCGTTTTTTAAACTATTTTACCGTGCAGGTGCAAATCCTGAGTCAATTATTAGTCCGACTGATTCAAAAAGATGACTGATACTACATATGAAGAGTTTAGTTGCAAAACGAGAGATATCCATTTTGAGAAATGTTGGTTATTGGACATTATTATGTAAGACATCAATAGTCAAGTTCCTTCACAATTTTTGTTCATTAAACTATTACTTGAGCTCAGTGAAGGCCAGGAACACATGTTCTTCAAATCCAGGATATTTTTTATTTAATTTTATGTCTATAAATAGTTCATAAATAAGTCAAAAACCATGCCGAAATGCAACATATTTATCTTAACATTGTCAAACATCTTAAATTGGTTAAAAAAACAATACATCATAAATATATGGAATAATATATACAAAGATTGATTAATAATAATAAGATTCTGAGTTAGTTTTGGCCAGAACGTACACAACACAACATTGCATAACTTTTTTTTTTTTTGCAAAATGCTCTATATCCACCTTAGGCTATATTCTACTACTGTAATACCATTAAGAAAAGCTAGTGAATCAATGTTTTGTTTGATAAGTAAGATTAACCGATCACACCAGTTGCGTTTCCAGGCACAGCTTCATGCAAGGAAACGGGAGCGAGAACGCGTTTTAAACAGTCGCGCGCATCACATCAGCTGTTGGCGCGAGCGATCATCCTCTCATTCGGTATTCACCTGCTCGCGCGAACAGTTATCTCTGTCAGTCGTGCTGCTTCTCGATTCTAAGATCGCATTTGCCATCCTTATTGTCGAACCCTGCTTTTAAGAAAACTACATCGAAATCCATGACGTTAGCTTGACTCTGAAGCTTTGATTTCCTGACTGACAGACAGCAGCTGATCAGGGATGTAGCCTACGTGACTGACAGCTCGCCTACAGTATAAACAATTAAATGGTAAACGGTTTTTATTTAGCCTATTGAATCCTCTTTTTAAAAATATATGTTTTTTGTTTTGATATTATTGTTAAATCAATGAGCAAACTCGGAGCACTTCACCGGCGGTGACTCTCTTTCCAGGGGATGCTGAGCTCACGCAGCATCCTGAACGTTCTATTATATCGCACTTTGTAATAAAACTGGTCTGGCGGATATCGCGTTTTGTGAAAAAATACATTTTAAAGTAGGCCTAAAATCTACATTCTTCAATGTTATTAATGGCAGCAATTCTCACATAGATTAAGGTACATCTGAACAGTGATTTCCAATAATAAAACCCAAATCTCAAAAAATGGCGTTTATATTTGCAACCAAACTCTTCATATATGCTACACATATAGTCTTACTTAGGTTTTTATTTAACTTTACATTTAGTTTCAGTAATTTTAGTTTGAAATAAACTTTTTCTCCCTCTTTGAAATAAGTTGAAATTAAAATCAAGCATACTATAAACATATACTATAATGACTAAAGCATTTAGCTCAGTTTTATTCTCTTGCACTTATCATCACTATAATGTTCAACTCAATTTTCAATGAACACAATCACTTCTAGGTCACTTCTACTTCTACAAACTGGTCCTGGATCAGCCTTAATGACGCAGATGAACACAAGCCAGTACACTAGAGGCGTGGAGAACTAATTGGACACACTCAATCCGGGAGAGCGTATGCATTTCTCATTTCAATAATCCAGCGCTGATAGGCTCATATGATGAACATACGCTCCCAATTACCCACGAGGCTTCACCGAACACTCTGCTGAACTCCGATAACGTCGCAAACATTTAAAACATCATTAAAGCAGAAATACTGAAACCTCCACGCTAAGCAAAATTACCACGGTTTTGTCTCATCAATGCACTATGTAAGGGTGTAAAAGAGAAACGCAACGTCGAGAAGCATAATGAGAACTATTTAATTGAATTCCAAGTTTAATTGCCTGAGAACATCTAACCTTATATTAATAGAAGCAGAGAAGCAGGGATTGGCATTCGGCGACTCTCTGAAGCTCAATTATTGAACTGGAGATGAAAACGCAATGACCAATAATACATTACATCAGTATCTGGGTCAAGACGATCCCTTATGAAGAGCTGCAGATACGCCAGATTCTCAATCTGAAAGCTCATTTCAGGCCTCAGACTAGGGCTGATTATTAAACCCTTCATTTATTGTCTGAATCTGCTGTCATTGTGACTAAATCAGGTCACTCGCATCATGTCAGGCCTTTCCAAGTTCCATCCAGGAGTCGACAGAGCAAGTGTTTCAGTTACAAACTCAATCTGTACTACTTTATATCAGAGTTAGAAAGCATTTCGAAGCATCAAACTGTAGGTTCAATAAACCGATCCGAATGGAAGGCAAATGATGGTGACTACTAAGATGCCAAAACCTTAAATTTGCATCTCCTACAGTAAGTAGTATGCATATATGCTATATAAAGTTAAATGATCTGGTTTATCACATTATACATAGCAAATTGTAATGCATCTGAAATCCAAAGTATATTTATGCAGAGCATAAGAAACATAAACCAACATTTGTACCTTACTGCATGCATGTACCCTACTGTATGTATAATTTATAATGATAATAACAATAATAATAATAATAATAATAAAAGAAACATGAAATACAAGTACACTACTTGACAAAAGTCTTGTCGCCTATCAAGTTTTAGGAACAGCAAATAATAACTTGACTTCTAGTTGATCATTTGGTATCAGAAGTGGCTTATATGAAAGGCAAAGGCCTCTAGATGACACTTAATTGACCAAAATAAAATATGATCATGCCTTGATTCTGAATGATTTCATTAGGACAATAAGGTCTGACTTTGCTTAGACAAAAGTCTCATCACTGAACAGAAATAATGTCCAGTATAGAATATAAAGTCATGCTGCAGTGGAAACAGAATGAATATTGTGTCTGACTCCATCATGGGCTTGGAGGACTGCATCACACATCTCTGAATGACTCAAATCACTGATTAATAAAGTCATCTGGAATGGTGAAGAAAGCGTTCTTGCAGGACTCCCAGTGTTCGTCAAGATTCTTTGGATTCATCTTCAACGCCTCCTCCATCTTACCCCAGACATGCTCAATAATGTTCATTTCTGGTGACTGGGCAGGCCAATCCTGGAGCACCTTGACCTTCTGTGCTTTCAGGATTTTTTTTTAATTAAATATATATATATATATATATATAAATATAGCTACAGCCCAATACTTAAAAAAGTTTTTAGCATTGATTCTTAATTTGAATGTTTAAGTTAAATATTTTTTGTTTCTTTCACAATATTTAGTTTAAATATGAGTAACAATGTTTTAGCTGTTGTATTTTTTAATTTATATTTTATATTTTTTAAGTTATATCTATACAATAATCAATAGTTATATACTGGAAAATTTAATGCTAACATTTTAAGTTTGTTTAATTTTAAGTTCTTTAAGGCATGGTTTGCTAAAAAAAAAAAGCAAATAAATAAATAAGTATATATGTTTTATATAAATACAAATAAATAAACAAATAGTAATAATAATAACAATAATAATACCAACAATATCAACAACAATAACAACAGCAATAATAATAATAATAATGAAATGATAATAATAATAATAATAAAATAATAATAATGAAATAATAATAATAAATAAAATACTACTACTACTACTACTAATAATAATAATAAATAAAATACTACTACTACTACTACTAATAATAATAATAATAAAGAAATAATAATAATAATGAAATAATAATAATAAAAATAAATGAAAAAAAAAAAAAAAATAATAATAATAATAAATAATAATAGTAATAATGAAATAATAATATTAATAATAATAATAATAAATGAAATATTAATAATAATAATAATAATAAATGAAATAACAATAATAATAATAATAATAAATGAAATAATAATAATAATAACAAATGAAATATTAATAATAATAATAATAATAAATAAATAAATAAATGATAATAATAATAATAATAATAATAATAATAATAATAATAATAATAATAAAATAATAATATTAATAATAATAAATGAAATAATAATAATAATAATAATAAATGAAATAATAATAATAATAATAATAATAAATGAAATAATAATAATAATAATAATAATAATAAATGAAATATTAATAATAATAATAATAAATAAATAAATGATAATAATAATAATAATAATAATAATAATAATAATAATAATAATAGTAATAATAATAATAATAAAGGAAATAATAATAATAATAATAATAATAATAATAATAATAATAATAATAATAATAATGAAATAATAATATTAATAATAATAATAAATGAAATAATAATAATAATAATAAATGAAATATTAATAATAATAATAAATGAAATATTAATAATAATAATAACAATAATAAATAAATGATAATAATAATGGAAATAATAATAATAATAATAATAATAATAATAAGAAGAAGAAGAAGAAGAAGAAGAATAGTGTATTATTGTGTCTTTCTACTACTATTACCAATTTTGATGGCCTCAATAGCTAAAATTTGCATTCAAGACAGAATCTGAGACAGAACATGCATCCCCCCCCCCCCCCCCCCCCCCCCCCCCCCACACACACACACACACACACACACACAGGGCAGCAGACAGTGATGGATCTTCTTCATTTTAATGCTGGCCTGTGTTTTCCAGCGTTTGCAGTATGACAGCAGCAAGAGTCCGCTGTCAGGAAGAGCAGAGTCTCCGTCGCCCTACAGAAAAACCCTGAATCTCTCCAGTGGCCTCTGCAATCTCTTACTACTCATCATCATCATCCTCACTTTTTCAGCTTCTCTTTCTCCCAATGCTGAATCAAAGCGCAGTTTGTTGGTAGTGATTGCAAAAGAATTAATATGTGCTGAATTTATACAAACAAATTAAGTTGAACATTATTAAATATAAGTTGTTTGTTTAAATTCAGCCCATATAAATAGTTTGCAACCACTTACCTTAAAACAAATGTAGTAAATGCAATGAATCATTTCATTTCAGTCAACCCAGAGGGGGTCCAGGGACTCTTTAAAGCTGATGGAAAGGATGAAAGCGAGCATCCTCATCCTGAAACAGACAGATATGGGTGACTTTGACTTTCGGCCAATTCTGAGGGCGACGGGTGACCTTGCTGGAGGATTGGGACGGGACAGAAACTCAGCATGAGATCTGCTGTTCTCAAAGCACCGGCAGCAAACAGCAGCAATCAGCTCCACAGCGCTGCTAATAAAGCCTGATCTGAGCTCAGCTGGAGACGCGGGCTGTGTGCAGGGTTTCTCATCGCTGGAGGAGGACAAAACACTTCATATTTCTGTTTCTGTCTGTGTATTGACCTTATTCTTCAATGTGGAAGTGCGCTCGTTTTTGGGATTGTTTTAGAAGTTCTGATTTAGTCGTCTATTGGAGAAAAGACTAGGACTAATAAACGGCAGAAAGAAATAACACGATAACGCCCAGTTCACACGGGACTTCACCATCAGTGCTTGATGGAGGGCATGTCTGAAGTTGGGGCTTACGTGATCGTCATAGTGGCATCAGCCAATGAAATTAGTCTGCAATTGGCTACTGTCTGAGCTGGGGTATTTGCATAAAGCGATCTGATTGATTGACACTTGCGTTGGTGCTTTAAAAGTTGAGAAATTCCCAACGTCTACAGCAAGCAACGCCGCTAAAGCAGTGCCAACGGATCCACAATTCGGTTCGGCAATGCTTGATGTCACCCATTCAAAGTGAATGGGAATCGTTGACGCTGACGGGGAGTAAGAAAATATCAGTTTGCAATATCAAGCGAGCTGTTTAACGTCTAAAAATCAATGGAAGTAAATGAGACCGAAAGTCTCGAGCCAAAAGATTTTAATGGCTGCGCCCATTCGTACAAGAAGACTACTGCCTTATTTACACTAGCAGTGACTTTGTAGCTGCCTGTCGCTCTGGGTGGTGACCTGCTGCAAACGCAGGTCTGCGTAGGTCTTGACAGCACAGAGAATACATCTGGCCTCTGAGTGAGGATCACGTGAGCTCTATTGGTGCTCCTATTGGCTGTCGCTCAAGAAGGTCACTCTTCATTTGCATAAAGTTGAAGGATTCTAAACTTTGTAGCCCCACACGACAGGCCCACCTGGTCACCAACGATCGCTGTTGCTCACGTTGATGGAGGTCGCCGGAAGTAGCTCACTCCATTGAAATGAACGGTCCAGTGTCACTCGTAGTGTGAACGAGGCTTAAGGTCAACTGACATAAATGCGAAATATGCACTTCATATGTAATTGTGAAATATAAACTTGTAATTATAAAATGCAATTTAATGTGAGATTAAATGTTAAGGAACAAACTTGGAATTGAAATAAACTCAAGATTGTAGTAAATAAACATGGATTTGAGAGATATAAATACAGAATTGTAAAATACAAACTAGGAATTGTGAGATAGAAACTCTGAGGGTCCTATCATACACCCGGCGCAATACGTGTATGGTGGGTTTTGTTGCTATTATCAGACCAGCGCAACAGTATTTTTCACATTTTGCACAACATTGTTTAAATAGCAAATCCATTTGCGTCACTTTGTGGACTCATGGGTGTGCTGGTCTGAAGAGGAGGTGTGTTAAGGCACATTGTTAGAGCGTTGCTATTTTGAGGAACTGAAATAGACCGCACCATTGACCAACTAAAAGCTGCTCTAAGTCCAGCGCAGAGCGCATTAGTTATGTGCCTGTGCAGGTTTAAATGCTTACACATTGCTGAATACACACCGGGTGTACAGCAACACACAAATATATTTACAGATGAAAACAATTAAAGGATTAAAATGATACAAAATCTTTTATTTACTACATAAATATAAAACACACTGCCTCCATGTCTTCACCTTTTTAAGTTTATTCATGACAATCTGCATCTGTATAATGTTATTATTATTGTTATTATTAGCAGTATTATTTATTATTTGCATATTTATATTTGTTTTAATAAAAACAAGTTTAGATTTGTCCACCTGTGGGGTTTTGGAGACGTCTGCATCACCAAATGGGGCATAAGAACAGGACGTGTGTTTGGATATAACTCAGTTGTTTGACCATTCATTCATTCATTCATTCATTTTCTTGTCGGCTTTGTCCCTTGCGGGGTCACCACAGCGGAATGAACCGCCAACTTATCCAGCACGATTTTACACAGCGGATGCCCTTCCAGCCGCAACCCATGTCTGGGAACTTCCACACACACATTCACACCCATACACTATGGACAATTTAGCCCACCCAATTCACCTGTACTGCATGTCTTTGGACTGTGGGGGAAACCGGAGCACCCGGAGGAAACCCACGCGAACGCAGGGAGAACATGCAAACTCCACACAGAAACGCCAACTGACCCAGCCCAGCTGAGGTTCGAACCTGCGACCCAGCGACGTTCTTGCTGTGACGCAACAGCACTACCTACTGCGCCACTGCGTTGCCTTGTTTGACCACACTTCATTATTATTGTTCATTTATTCCTTTGCTGGAAATTAGAAATGAATTTAGAAATAGTTTTGAAACAAATCTTTGTGCTTAAACTAAATTAAATATGTAGGCTAATGGATGTCTTCAGTGGAGTGAGTTTCCACCGTTTCCTTACTCCACCAAAGTAAAGAAGTAAAGAGTAAAAGTAAAGAGAAAATAAAGAGGCTGAATGGAGGAGGCTCGTTCTTTATCCTCACGCTGCAGATGCTCTGTTTAAACGTTTTCTTGCTAGTGAAGCGTTCAGTTTGTCCACTTACAAAGTCCGCCATGTAAATAGCAAATGTGCCATGGCACGACACAATTGACTCTTATAGGGAATGTGAGATGAGACTCTGATTGGTTTAATGCACGTTCAAAACACACCCAGAACTCATTAAGAGAATAAGCACAACCCTGTTAGACCATGCGTAGAGTGTATTATTCCATCCTTAAAATAGCAAAAGTGAATTGGGACATGCTCTTAATGCTCTTGCGACAACAGAGCCCTGAATTTTGAGATATAAACTTGGAATTGCTAAATATATACATGCAAATGTAAAACATAAACGTGGAATTGTGAGATACAAACTCGTAAGTGTGAGACAGAAACTTGGGATTGTGAAATATAATTGCAGAATTCTGAGATTCAAACTCAGAAATGTGATTTATTCATCATTTTTCTTCGACTTTGTCCCTTATTTTATCAGGGGTCACCACAGCGGAATGAACCTCCAACTATTCCAGCATATGTTTTACGCAGCGGATGCCCTTCCAGCTGCAACTCAGTACTGGGAAACACATATACACACTCATTCACACACACTCATACACTACGGCCGTTTTAGTTTACTCAATTCCCCTATAGTGCATGTGTTTGAACTGTGGGGGAAACAGGATCACCAGGAGGAAATCCACGCCAACACGAGGAGAACATGCAAACTCCACACAGAAATGTCAACTGGCCCAGCCAGGACTCAAACCAGTGACCTTCTTGCTGTAAGGCGACAGTGCTAACCACTGAGCCACTGACTCACCTTGTGAGATATAAAGAAAATTTAAATACCTCCATTCAGCTAAGACACATTACATCATTCGAACGCAAGTAAGTATAATCCTACAAATGTTTTAAATAAATGCACCTGAACTTTCTATTCACTAAAGAACCCTTAAAACACGCACAATAATCAAACAAAATTAAAAATAAAATAGTATATCCAACAACAGTGTTGCTCAATCATCAAATCAACCTATCAGATTGATTTCTGCAGGATCATGTGACACTGAAGACTGGAGTAATAAGCAAAAATAAGCTGCAAATAGGTTATCGGGAAAATCCTACAATACATAACAGACAAAGATATTGTGTAGTCTGATCCCGGCATTACTGTAATGTCTATTGTTCTTTCAGGAAATGTTAAGAGAAGCATCCCAGGCGCAGCAGGTACCTAAAAGAAACATAAAGGAGAACTCTATTAAGTCACCCGAGCTCTGAGAGAAGAGCGGCTTCTGAGCAAATGTGATTTTCCTGTGGGAAACAAGCTCTTCTCTTTAAGCGCGGTCACACACTGCAGTCTTCTCATTTCCATAAGCAGTCATCATTCTGAATTTCATCTCCTCCTAACGCAGCGGCTTCAAAGCGCCTGTCGTATATTCTTTAGAAAGATAAGTGTTAGATTACACTTTCAGATGTTATGACTCAGAAAAAAAAGAAAGAGATAGAGAGAGTGAGGGAGAGAGAGAGAGAGAGAGAGAGAGAGAGAGAGAGAGAGGGGGAAAAAAACACAAACACACATCCAAAGAGATTGCATTCGGAGAAAGAAGGAGGGATGGAAAAGACAGCATTTGAAGTTGATATTTGATATTTCATACTGCCATCTGTTATCAGTATAAATCAGCATGAGCATTTCGGCGGTCAAATTGCTTTCGATCGCAATCCGCCGCTCACACACACACACACACACACACACACACACACACACCAGTGTCACATTCTCTCTCTCCCCGGTCTCCTGTGTCTGTCTGATAAGAACTACTCACTTTAATTTACTTTTTCTGCAGTCAAACTTCTCTGTCTGCACACACTACTCAACTCTGTCCATCAGTCACTCAGGCCGACACGCCGTCCATCTTTGTGCAGGCAGAAAGAAAGCCATTTTCATCAGCGTTTGAGGACAAAGCACTGAACTATATTATGCTGCTTTATTATTACACCGTGTTTCTGAGTTGGAGGAGTGTTTTCATTCCCAAAGCTATTATTGGTGAAAGTACCAGCTTTCTGGTAGGATCTGAGAACAAGTTTTGAGAACAACCCTTTTAAGAAAACTAAGTTAGCTCTTAGTTTAGACAAACACCAACACAATAAGAACCACCACTGTGTTAGGGTTAGGGAAAGTTGTGTACAGGGTGGACAGTATATAGTGTCATTTCGAAAAGGCGATGTCTATGTGTATAATACATGTTCAGTGAAGTTGCAATGAATGATGAAACAAATATGTGTATTATGTTTTTTTTTCCTTTCAAGAGTACACACTTAGCTAATGATTGATTATAAAGCTTGTTTGGCATGCTGTCCCGGCAGAGAGCCCTGAGTTCATAAGATCCTCGAGCCTGGGGCTCCCTCCCGTTTGTAAGGCGAGAGGGGAGTTTGAGCTCAGGTAGATCTCGAGAACTCCCCTGCTGTAGTAGCTAATGAACAGATAGTGAGTGCTCTTAAGAGATAACTACTTACTAGGAGCATGTCTATGGTGCTGATTTGGATTAGTCAATTAACTTAAGTTGCATGTTTTTGGACAGTGGGAGGAAACCGGGGAACCCGGGGGAAACCCACGTGAGCACGGGGAGAACGTGTAAAGTCTGCACAGAAATGTCAGCTGACTTGGTAAGGACTAGAGCCAGTGACGTTCTTGCTGTGAGGCAACAGTGCTAACCACTGGGCCACCGTGCCACCCATCTAGGAAAGGAGGAGAAGTAGGGGTGGAAGGGGGGATTCTTCAAAACGAAGATGACTGTGATATGGAACTTAGGGTATTCATGGTGGCTTAGGAATCGTCTGATAGGTGAATCATAAGTTGAATAATGCGGGACCGGCTGCAAGCAATCATAAGCACGTGATCCTCTCCAAAATTATTTATAAATAACTTCACAAAGTGTTGCAACATAAACATAGAGTCAGCTATTGTTATCTGCATTTCACGTTTGTATGCAGAAATATGAATTGTAGTATTGAAAGTCAAAGGTGCTATGGTAGCAATACAATTAAATGTGTATACGTTTGACATCTCTCAAACCCTCTAATGCAGTGTTTCTCAACTGGTGGGTCGCGACCCAAAAGAAGGTCGCGGGAACATTTTCAGTGGGTCGCGGAGTGTGTGGTCAAAAAAACAACAAAAGTTTAATTTTTAACTTATTTTGCTTATAACGGACTTTTATTTTGAAATGCGCGCGCAACAACAGTACCGACTACTTTCCCGAGATAAACATGATGATGATCCGTGGATGAGCAATCCCTTTGGAATTGACGTGGAAAGCGTCACGTTGCCGAGCAACGAAGAGAATCAGCTGGTGGAGCTGTCATGTGATAAGACGCTGAAAAAGAAATTCAGTGAAGTAAAGCCTCTCCCAGTTTTGGTGCCGCAAAGTGCTTTCTGAGTATTCGTCCATTGCCATTCGTGCGATCAAATCCATCCTACCATTCAGCACAACGTATTTGTGTGAAAGTGGCTTCTCTTCCTTGGTGCAGCTTAAGTCAAAGCAAAGGAACAGGTTGGACATAGAGCATGATCTTCGGGTCTACCATCACCCCAGACTTTGAAACTCTTATCACGAGTAAAGCACATACTCAGTTATCTCATCCCAAATTACTGTTAAGTGAAACAGATGTTTATAATTGCTGTCATATTAGATGTAAAAATTGTCATGATTGTTTTAATCATTGTACTGTAATTTGCTGATTTGTTCTGTTCAACAGGATCAGTGTTAAAGGTGCTGTATGTAAGTTTTTTTACTCTTCTAAAGCATAAAAATACCATAATATGTGTGCAGATATTTAAGAAACATCTCAAGTGAACATACTTGTTTAACTGAAAAACAATGCTGAAGTCAGATATTCTGCTTTGAAAATGGTTTTTCCGTGCCGGAACGCTGTCTTTGTTTAGGTAATTTTCACATGCACATGCCAGTTTAGCCAATTATAATTCAGCACTCCGGGTTGCCTTGTTGGAAAACAGTGTATTTCATTCATTCATTCAGAAAGACTCTGAAAGCATGCGTCCGTGACCGAAAAGGACAGTATGGGAGACCGATTCAGTTCCACATGAGGTTATTAATTGGCAAATTACATAAATATTACGAAAGTAAACATTAGGTGAGCAGGTTACATTGTAACCGCGTGTCCTAACAACACGCTGTGACGAGAGAGGCAGTGATCAGCTATTTGGCTGTTTGCACCAGACCAAACATGACAGAAATTTTAATACAGCCATTCAGAAGCACAGAATATGCACTCACTCACGAAACGGTAAGGTTTAGAATCTGTTTAATACATGTTAACCCTCTTTAACATCATTAAATGTATAATGGCATTCAAACTCACATTGTTAGCATTTAGCACTGAATAAAGCACACGAGATTTACCTGAGGTGATCACTGTCATAGGTTTCACAAGTTCAGCTGTGAGAAATAGAAGCCGTTTCTAATAATTCCAGGTGTTGGTTAGGACAAAAACTCCCTTTAATATGGAAAATATTCCCTCTATCGCGTGTCGTTGCTTTTATTTAGAACACAGTTTAAATCACTCGCTCCTGTACTCAAACTGGCAACCCGCGCTTGCTTTTGTTTTGATCCAGGAATGCAATACCTAGTATAACCACTGGGTGTCAAACTTACATACTGCACCTTTAATGTTTTATTAACAGTTCAGTTTAGTGCATGGTAACTGAACCTTTCCTTACCCTTACTTTGTAATATTTCTATAATTTGATACATTTTGTTAAATGACAGCAATAAAATATTGTTTATTTGTAAATATTGGTGACTTGTGATTTATCTGTCACTATTTGTGTATGCTAACAAATAAATACAAATGAATTATAATTCCTAAAATTATATTATAGTTCCTAAAAGTTTGGGTCACGGCTTGATGACCATGTAAAAATGTGGGTCCCATGGCCAAATCAGTTGAGAACCACTGCTCTAATGAATGTGAAACAAATAGTTGTAATTCAAGGGGTCATGCAAAGTTTAATGTTTCAGTTTACACCACATTCGATCTTCCAATATTTTGAATTCTGCCATAAGCATATTTCAAATTTATCCTTCAGCATTCATCCCCACATTTGGGTCAGATAATCTTTAGACCATGTTGGTCAGATAGTATTAAAATGTCTTTATACATAAGACTACTCACATGCAATGTATGAAAACAAATAAACAGTTTTTTAGAGGGAGCAAATCAGAA
>LR812542.1:2456259-2468158 GCA_903798195.1 Danio kyathit
CAAACCAGTTATTTTAACATAGTTGGTGTTTTTTAAAGATCATTCAGAATGAGTTAGTAAATGATTAATAAACTATTGAAATTAACATTTATATATATTATTATTCAGGCATATACTAATAGTATATTTGTAAGTTAAAAGATGCTTTATTAACTAAATTTCATCCAGTTTTGTGACCTAATCTAAAGTGAGGACTATTTATGCTTTATAAATCCCTTATAAATGACAATTAAAGGCTCAGTTATATTCTAAACAGGAAAAAAAAAAACATAAACGACTTTATTCATTTCTATTCATTTGAAGATACACAAATGAAACTGTATTTCAAATAACAAAATACTCTTTGTAACCTTATCTAAAATAAAATTACTGTACAGGTTGAACATTGCATCTTATTAAATTGTTAAATTGTTATATTGTTGTTGTTTTATCCAATTTGATGTCATATTTTGACACTCCTGTTATTCAGCAATGTTTAAACTTTACAATAATTTTACTTTTTAGATAAGATTGCAAAGATTATTGTTCATTTGATACTGAGCCTTTAATTGTCATTTATAAGGGATTTATAAAGCATAAATAGTCCTCACTTTAGATTAGCTCACAAAACTGGATGAAGATGAGTTAATAAAGCATTTATTAACACACAAATTTACTATTAGTATATGCCTGAATAATAAGATTCATAAAAGTTGATTTCAATAGTTTATTAATCATTTACTAACTCATTCTGAATGATCTTAAAAACCAGCTACTACTCTTAAATACAACTGGTTTGTTAATAATGCAATACTTAATTTAGTAATGAAAAGTAAATCATTAACAAAGTATGAAAGTACAATTATTTAGCACTTCATAAATGTGGTTGAAAGTCAGGAATACACTATTTGTAGTTGCAGTTATGAACTGCTTACTAATGTTTATTAATGTGGAGTTAATGATTAACAGATAAGGAATTCACTAGATGCTAATGCTTAGTAAATGATTCATAGTGTGTAGTTATTATAAAGTGTTTCCAAACATTTTTTTTTACGTTTTTAATTGTATTTCAGCCAGGTTTTAGTGAACTTGCAATATTGTCAAAAACACAGATCTCTCAGTTCTTATATATGTAAAAAGGTCTAAACACATGCAAGACCATTCCAATATTTTGCTCTCCAACTAGCATGTCTGGTTCCTCTGCATATAAACTCGTAAACAGACACCTGTGATCGGTTCATGAGATCGGCCAGATTGGCGAGTACCGATCGAGTCATAAAATGTGATTATCGGCCGATACCGATCTCTGGCCGATCGATCGGAGCATCCCTAATATATATATATATATATATATATATATGGGTCCTACAGTCAATCAGAAAGCTGCTCCTCACCTTGCAGGCGGCTCCTCCAGTGATTATAGACTTGACGAAAATGCCCAGGTCAGCGTGACTTTCTTTGGCTCTGTTTCCCTTCACGCTGACCCCTAACCCTGCCGAACCAGAGTCATTGAGAGGGATTTCAAAGGTCATAAACTCTCTTGTTCCATCCGGCGTCAAAATGAGGTCATCTTGCTCTTTCTGAAGAGACGAAGAAACAGATAGCGATACTGTGAGTTTTATTTATTTGTTCAATATTAAGAAGGACCTTCCCATGCAACTACACTCAGAAAATGACGTTTGCTGTTTGATTAAGCTACTTATTTAAAATGAGCTGAAACAACACACATTTTGAGGGTTTTTTTGTGGGGACAAGGTAAAGCATGGTAAAACCATAGACTGTAAAAGATATGGACCTAGTATCCGTGACGTCACCCATAGGTTTATGAATAACCCAAAAGAAGCTACCAGTAGGCGTGGCCAACCGTCGCCATTTTGTTCGCGCGTCATCGCACCAACCGGGGCATACCATACAAGGGCAAAGAGGCGGAGCGTGAGCGGAGCTACAGACGCATGCTGGCATTCTGATTAGACGGTCTTTCCTATGGGAGAAACGCTTAATATTTCATTACCTGCGACTCGTTTGTGTTCTGACCACATGTGCTTGGTTGTACACTATATCAATAAAGTGTTTAGACTTTTAAAAACACTGTTTCATGAGCAACGTCATAAGCACAATGCTTAGTGGCTCATTGAGCCATTAAGCATTGTGCTTATGACGTTTTTCAACAGGAGGAAAGTGCGAATTACTTCCAAACACCTCAGATATAGTCTGTGTTAGTAAATGCAAGGCTAATTATGAAGTCCAGGCAGAACACTGTATGACAACGCTTCAGATGACTGTTCTAGAGCCTACAGCTAATAATCTGTCAGATTCTGGAGTGCATTACAGCTCTAAAGAACATTATAAAGGATAAATGATCTTAAATAAAACAAATACATTTATAGAGATGGTTTATAAGTATATAATTTCTCTCACCTGGGAAATAGAGGCCATGTGAATGGCTTGTGAGCACAATTAAGTGCACACAGCATGCCATATCATCTGATAATTATAGGAAATAATTCCAAAAGGCAACTGACTGTGTAAAGTCACATAAAACAACAAAAATTCGATGAATATGCCGAGATCAGCAGCTAATCAGCTGTAATCAGCTGAGGTGAAGTGACGGCGACCAGCGAGACCTAGCTGTCACTAAAGTGGCCACGCCCTTAATTATGCAAACTTAAAATAACTTTATATAAAGGAAACGGATGAGCTATAAAAAAATGCACCCGCCTCACAGTTGTCACGAAGGGTAATATTAGCTATATGAACCAAAATCGTTCTTTGTACCAGGCTGTAAACACCTTTTTTCTGCTGTAAAGTCAGCCATTCTCACAGTGGGCTCAAGAGAAATTTGCTCTATTATGGAGCCAGGACTAGCGGAATTTCGATGAATTGCAGTTTCAGTTACTTCCGTATTGGCTTCTTGAGGGAGAGCGGGAGGTTGCCGCTTGGGTAAAACAGGCCTCCGGCAGAAATGGTGACATAAACAAATGAATAACCACCCAAAATTCAACACTATTGTGTTGGTGGACTAAATGTGCTTGATGGGATGTTTTTCTGTGGACTCTTACCTTTCAAAATAAACCGTGATCTACAGCAATGAATGCCTGTGTGTGTGTTGTTATTACTATTGATAAACATTGACATGTGGAAAAACAGCACCCCAGGACGTCCCCGTCGGGGCGAAGGCTATAGGGTGTTAATGTTCAATCCACTTAAAGTTATAAAAACTAATAAGTTACTTAATTCCTTCATGTTGTCCCAACACAAATTAATTTTGAGGAACCCATAATTTTTTACAGTGTATGAATAAACTAGGTTTGTTCCACCAAATGACCACTTCCTTTCTGGGGATTTCAAAACAATGTTGTTAAGAGAAAAAGTACAACCCTGTTAGACCACGCGCCGGGGCATAGAGCATATATTTGTCCTTTAATAGCAAAAGTGGATTCAGACACGCCATTTAGTGCTTTCGCGTCTTGTAAATTCTTGTTTTGGTGGCAGAGTCCGGACACTAGCTCTGTCTTGTCCATGCCCTGTTGTGCTCGGCTCAAGTTCTCTCGGGTCGGGCACTTGTGTTCTGTCATCTCTGTGTGCGCGCCGTCGTGAGTGCGTGCAGACCGTGCGCGCTCCCGCTTAATGCGAGCGCGTATGGCCTGTTCGCGCTTGAGACGCGCGTGCTCTCGTACTCGTGTTTGTATTTTGTTCTGTCGGCATCGCGCTGTTTCATTCTCAGCATCTCAGTCTGGTTGGTTTTGGTTTCGGTTGGCGCTGAGATGAAACATGCGCGATGCTTATGTGTGAGTGCACGGTAAGATGTTTTCATCTATCGTGTGCTCGTGTCTCGTGTTCAGTCTTCTGTTGGTGTTGTGTTTAGTGCTTGTGTTGTCATGAACACGCAGTTAATGAGTTCTCTTATTGGCTGCGTGTTCTAGTTTTATGTGAGTGCATGGCTTGTCGTCTCTTTGTGTCATGTGCTCTCCCGTCTATTGTCTAGCCCTACCCTCCTTGTTAACCCATTATTAGTTTATTTGGTTCACCTGTTTGTGTGTTAATTTACTACTGCTTATAATCTCCTCATGTCTGCTGTCCTGTGCCAGTTCGTCGTCTCTACTCCCTCGTGTTCCTGCTCCAGTTTTGTCTTGCCAGCCCAGCCAAGTTTGTTTGTGTGTATATTTGTTTTGTTAATGTTTTCCCCCTGGGGGTTGTTTATTTTGCCTTTTTATTTTATTTTATTATAAATAAATACCCATTATTTCTTGCATTTGAGTCCGCGCTCCTTTTCCCCAACCCCCGACCGTGACAGCGCTTTAGACTTTGCGCCTAAATCGTTAAACTAAAACCCTAAATGTTCACCTAAAGAATAACAACGTGCACTACCAAAATAAACATTGTACATTTTGATTTCATGTGAACATATATATATTTTTTTAAATAAGAAAGAACTCTTTATTAAATAGATTATATCTGTTTTTGATGAAATGAATGATGTTTACAGTAGTTAAACAGGATTATTTTCAAACCACTATTCAAGCATAATTAAAGCTTTAGTGAATTTTTAACTACAAATGCTGCTAATAAAACACACTCTCAAATCTGACGACTTAATAACAGACCACTAAACATTACCATAATGAATGTAATATAACATAATACCAGCACAATAAACAAGCACAATATAGCCTTCAGCTGAATTACAGAGTGCTCGAGAGGCTGGGGATTAACACAGCGGTATCACATGACTTATTAAACAGGATGTTTACAATAGTTGCTATGGAGATCTGCCTTGGCACCCGCATCACAGGCGCAATCAAATTACAGTAGAGAATGAAACCCATGACATACAGCCGGTCGACAGGGTGAAATACAACAATGCACTTCAATATAATTGAACAGAAGATTTCATATTTACACTATTGAAAAAAATCAACCAATGCAAGCGTCATATGCTCCCTATATCTGCATACAAGTCAGTGTTTAGATGCAGTCATTGTTAATAGCACAAATGGAGCTCATTTCACGACCAACAAAATACCTTGATCAGCTACTTTACAGCAGATAAGTTATAAAAAGGTGTAATGATTTAAACATGGTCATACACAAAATACCTTACCCTGCTGAAAAAACAGCTTAAACCAGCCTTAGCTAGTTAGCTGGTTTAGCTGGTCAGCAAGCCTGGTTTTAGAGGAGTTTTGGCCATTTTTAGGCTGGTTTCAGCCATCCCAAGCCGGGTCTTAGCTGGTCAGGCTGGGAGCCCAGCCAAAACCAACTATGTCCAGCTTAAACCAGGCTGGTCAAGCTGGTTTTAGCTCATCATTTCCCAGCCTGACCAGCTAAGACCAGGCTGGAAATTGCTGAAACCTGACTGAAAATGGCCAAAACCCCTCTAAAATCAGGCTGGTCGACCAGCTAAAACCAGCCAACCAGCCTAGTCTGGTTTAAGCTGTTTTTTTCAGCAGGGTAAGCAAGAACCCCTATTGGTAAAGTCGATAACACTTTACTTGAAGGAGCGTTCATAAGTCATGAAAGCTTTATAATCATGATGACACACGTCATGTATGTGAATGCTATTTTATCCATGCTTATGACAACTGTTATTAAGTTCAGTTGATCAGTTATGACATTTTAGGTGCAAAGATGACATTGATTGTTATGACTGCTTGACAAAAACAGATACATCACAACCGGTCTTCATCTTTAGCCCCTTTCATGCATGGAAATGTCACTAGCCCGTACACAAGCCAGGAGAATGAAAACAAAGGAAGCGCCATGTTTTAAATACACAGCCGAAATGGTACGGTAGTGGTAGATGATAGTGCTCATGTGTCCTCTAAATACATATTTAGAAACTAATCAAAAGTAAAACTAAAACCAAATCATTTCAAAATATAGAAACTAATAAACACTAGTAAATCTGCCTCTAAAAACTAATTAAAACTAACTGAATTTGAAAACAAAAAGTCAAAACAAAATGGAAACTAAAATTACTGAAAAATCCCAAACTATTATAACCTTGGTGGAAATGGGCCATTAATGTCAACTGTCATAAGCACACATAAAATCTCATTCACATTCATGACATGTCATGTGTCACGATCACCAGCGATCTTCTCTCCATAGATCGCTGGTAAACATGCACTCTCACTATTGGACTACAAATCCGCCATCTAATGGACTACAACTCCAAACATGCACTACTCTCACATCACACACAACCGGTTCCAGATCATCACTGATTACTTCCCACAGCTGAAGCTGCTCAAGAACTGATTACACACAGTACATAAACAGCACACACACTCACTCCAGTTGCCGAGTCTTGTTATCTGTTCCAGTTTCAATTCTAAGCGTTTCCTTGTTTTGATTTTGACCCTCGCCTTGATTATCTGTTTCTCCCTGTCTGCTGCCAGCCTTGTGACTATCTGCCTGTTATATTGACTACAGATCTGAATTTCCCTCATACATCTGTTAGCTCCTGTGTTAATCATTGCTTGCCTGACCATCCCTTTAATAAAACCCTGCATTTGGATCCGCACCTTTGTTGTCAATGTCACTTCCTTGGTATATTCATGTCATGAATATAAAGGTTTAATGAGTCTTATGAACACCCCTTCAAGTTTTCTGGCTTGACTGTATATATATTTTTATAGTAAAGTCAACTAATCACTTTAAAATCAAAGGTTTACTTAACTAATCACTATTTTGCAGTTGATCAATAACCAAACTGAACTCCAAAAATGATGCTTATATTCAAGCAAATGATTGGTCGAACAGACATCATGTTCGCCCCAACATCATCCCATTGGCTGAAATGTTGCTATGCTGGGCTGATCTAAATGTTGAAACAAGCAGCAGTGCTTCTAAAACACCACAGACACACTGTTCATTAAGGTGTCATGAACCTATGAGTGGCTTTTCACATTTATATTCTAGATGACGTTGCATCAGCACCAATCCAGCAAACACACTCCAAAACGAGCTATTTTCAAGCAGGCGAGTCATTAAAAGAGTGATTAATTGGGGGAAAATCCATTCTCTATAGCAGTTATATACATTAAAAGCAAAAGTAATGTGTTTTAAGAAAGCTTCAGCACACATACATACTCACACACACACACGGCTGAAGAATGCCAGGTGCTTGGCTTTAGTCCAGCTGCTGATAGCAAAGAGGCTGGAGACGAGTTATAGAGATTCAGCCAAGCATTCAGGTGAGGCCCCTATCTCTCCGTCCTTTCATAATACACCACACACACACACACACACACGCACACACACACGCACACACTCACGCACACACACACGCGCACACACACACACACACACACACACACACACACACACACACACACACACACACACACACACACACACACACACACACACACACACCACACACACACACACACACATAGAGCTGAAGTCAGAATTATTCGCCTCCTGTGATTTTTGTTTTCTTTTTCAAATATTTTGCAAATGATGTTGAACAGATTCAGGATTTTTTCACAGTATTTCCTATAATATTTTTTCTTCTGGAGAAAGTCTTATTTGTTTTATTTCGGCTAAAATAAAAGCTGTTCTTTATTTTTTAAAACCATTTTAAGGTCAATATTATTAGCCCCCTTAAGCAATATTTGTTTTGAATTGTCTCCAGAACAAACCCCTGTTATACAATGACTTGCTTAATTACCCTAACTTTACCCTAATTAAGCCTTTAAATGTCACTTTCTTTTTTTTTCAGATCTTTTTATTGACATTTTACTCAATAAAACAACAATTTTAAAAAGATTTGAACAACAGAGACAAATCATCTTCAGTCCAACAGAGCCCCCCACCCCACTGCACCATTTCTATACAATATATTATGCACATTTTTAATCTGTTTTATATATTGTCATGATACATACATACATACATACATACATGCATACATACATACATACATAAGCAAATATAAGTAGATAAAAGTTCCCTTATATGTTCAATAGTATAAATATATATATATATATATATATATATATATATATATATATATATATATATATATATATATATATATATATATATATATATATATATATATATATATATATATGTACAGTTGAAGTCATAATTATTAGGCCACCCTGTTTATTTTTTCCCCAATTTCTGTTTAACGGAGAGATTTTTTTAACACATTTCTAATCATAATAGTTTTAATAACTCATCTCTAATAACTGATTTATTTTATCTTTGCCATGATGACAGTAAATAATATTTGATTAGATATTCTTCAAGACACTTCTATACAGCTTAAAGTGACATTTAAAGGCTTAACTAGGTTAATTAGGGTAACTAGGCAGGTTAGGGTAATTAGGCAAGTTATTATATAACGATGGTTTGTTCTGTAGACTATTGAAACAATATATAGCTTAAAGGGGCTAATAATATTGTCCTTAAAATGGTTTTTAAAAAATTTTTAAACTGCTTTTATTGTAGCCAAAATAAAACAAATAAGACTTTCTCCAGAAGAAAAAATATTATCAGACATACTGTGAAAATGTCCTTGCTCTGTTAAACATCATTTGGGAAATATTTAAAAAGGAAAAAAAAATTCAAAGGTGGGCTAATAATAATGACTTCAACTGTATATTTTGTTGAAGTCAGAATTATTAGCGCCCCTTTGCATTTTTTTTTTCTTTTTGTTTTTACAAGAGAGAAGTTAAAGGCCTACAAGTCTTTTGATGCCAACAGTTTTGTTCTGTGTGGTCATGTGCAAGAAATATTGTTCCATGATTACCAGATTCAAAACTTTGTAGAGCTAAAAACTGAGGTTCTGCCGAGCCAAAGACAAGGAAAGAAGACGGAGCTGTACAATCCCTGGGTAATCATCAACAAGCAAAACAACTGCATTCTGACAGCGAACTGCACCTGTACGGCAGGATATGTGAACGCACATGTTTACATTTCATTCTGAGCATTCAGTGTCCGCAGTTTAATTCACCATATTGAACTGTTTTTGGACTGTGGGGGAAACCGGAGCACCTGGAGGAAACCCACGCCAACACTGGGAGAACATGCAAACTTCACACAGAAATGCCAACCAACCCAGCTGAGACTTGAATCAGCAATCTTCTTGCTGTGAGGCGACAGCATCTTTTTGATTTTAAGATGGTACATAATACAATGATTAAAAGTTGGTGGAAGTTTGTATTTCCATTTAAGCAGTATGAATGTCACTTTAAGCTGAATACTAGTGTCTTGAAGAATATCTAGTCATATATTATTAACTGTCATCATGGCAAAGAGAAAAGAAATCAGTTATTAGAAATGAGTTATTAAAACTGTTATGATTAGAAAACAAATCTTCTCTCTGTTAAACAGAAATTGGGGAAAAATACACAGGATGGCTAATAATTCTGACTTTGACTGTATATGTTTTTATTCATAATGCATGTCAGTGCTAGAGAGCCAGAGAGAGGCATTTCACTGCATCTAGAAGACTGTTGTCCTCTCTGCGTGCTTGTTGGAGCGTAATGACTGGCTGAAAATCACATGCTTGACTGGCGTATTATCGGCCGCATGTGACGCCACTGCATGTGTTCATCCTGACGCCTTCACCTTTATGCTGGATCTTAACCTGAGAGCTGCTATTGTCTGCTGAGAACCACCTGGGTTGCCATGGCAACCACGGCAGATGATGGGATGTGTGTGTGTGTGCATCTGTGTTTGTGTGTGCAAGAATATACAGTTGAAGTCAGAATTATTCGCCCCCTGTATATTTTCCAAATTTCTGTTTAACAGAGAGAAGATTTTTATTTAATCATAATAGTTTTAATAACTCATTTCTAATAACTGATTTCTTTTGTCTTTGCCATGATGACAGCACATAATATTAGACTAGATATTCTCCAAGACACTTCTATACAGCTTAAAGTGACATTTAAAAGCTTAACTAGGTTAATAAGGGTAAAGTTAGGGTAGTTACGCAAGTCGTTGTACAACAGTGGTTTGTTCTGTACAATTGGAAACAAATATTGGGGAAATGAAGCACTCATTGGATTCCACTTTAAGGAAAATATATTAAACAAACTCGATTAATGTAACTATTTAGCAGAAAACAGCATGTTTTACTATAGCTTTTAGACCTAGGGCGCCGTCATCTTGGAATGCCGCTGTGTCTGACGTCACGGGGTTGGTTCAGTTCCCTCAGCTGAACAGATAAAGTGGAAGTAATGGACTGAACATGGAGACTGTAAAGCCTAATTTAACCCAATGTGTGAAGTTGTGGACGTGGAGCTGCTGCAAATACAAGCATCAGATGTGTGTCTAATATAAAAGTATATTTATTGAATCTATTTTTCTTTTTCTCCCCCTTTTATTACAGATCATTTGATGAGCTTTGGTCCACTCTCTGTGATATGCAGCCTGACTGCCTGTATGGGTTTCAACCAGGTCCGGTGCTGACGTAATGGGGCAGGTACTTTCACTTTTCACCACTACAGCCCTCGCCTCTGCTCGTGTTCAAACAAAATTAAGATCAGTGCGCTTTTCACATGGCAGGTTTGTACATCCTTCATACACATTGAGAGATCGAGTTGATCGACTTGAAGAGGGAATATGTCTTGACATAACCCACACAGACGTGACTTAGTAAAGCGTGAAGTCATGTATGATTTTAATCGTTGCATTAGTCTGAATGTAAATCCCCTCGTCAGGCAGTGCTGGAGCAGTGTGAGAGAGTGGAGCAAAGCGCATCAAACCAAAGGTATTAAAAAAAGAAAAATACACAACTTAAGACACTTAAGACACAAGATGCTTGTATTTGTTGTATTTGCACCAGCTCTGCGATTCACGTCCACAACTTCATGCATTGGGTTAAATTAGGCTGCCCTGTCTCCATGTTCAGTCCGTTACTACCATGGTTGAAACCTATACAGGCAGTCAGGCTGCATATTACAGAGAGTGGACCAAAGCTCATCAAATGATCGCTAATTAAAAGGGGAAAAAGACTAATAGAATTAATATATATACTTTTATATTAGACACACATTTGATGCTTGTATTTGCACCAGCTCCACGTCCACAACTTCACGCATTGGGTTAAATTAGGCTTTACAGTCTCTGTGTCCAGTCCTTTACGTCCACTGTATCTTTTCAGCTGGGGGAACTGAACCAACCCCGTGATGTAAGACAGGGGTAGACTGGCCATAGGGAGCACCAGGACTGACGGTCAATCTGGCCTGCCATCGGGACTCAGGCCTGCCGCCTAAAACCATCATCGCACCCACAAGCACCCTCCCGCTCTTCACTGACCGATCGCTTCTACCCAACCACAACCCCCCCCGCCCCACGCTCTTAACTTACCGATCGCTTCCACCCCCCCATGCTCTTCACTTACCGATCTCTTCATCCCTCGTCTACCCCCACCCCGGTCTTCAATTTCCAATCTCACAATATGCGGCCTGCTCTACAGTACCGTACAGTACTCGGGTGAAAATGCTGTCCCAGTCCACCCCTGACGTCAGACACAGTGATATTCCAAGATGGCGGCTCCCTAGGTCTAAAAGCTATAGTAAAACATGCCGTTTTCTGCTAAATGGTTACATTAATCGAGTTTGTTTAATATATTTTCATTAAAGTGGAATTCAATGTACAAAATAAGGTAAACTTGACTGAGTGCTTCATTTCCCCTTTAAGAGGGCTAATCATATTGCCCTTGATGGTTTAAAAATATTAAAAACTGCTTTTATTCTAGCCGAAATAAAACAAATAAGACTTTCTCCAGAAGAAAAAATATTATAGGAAATACTGTGAAAAAAATTCCTGAATCTGTTAAACACCATTTAGATTTAAAAAAGATAACAGGAGGGTGAATCAATTTGACTTCTGTATATGGCTGTTTTGGGAATAAACAAGCATCTTTGTGAGTTTCAGTCCACTTCTCACACAGTTT
>LR812542.1:2468658-2501158 GCA_903798195.1 Danio kyathit
TATCTTTGTCATGATGACAGTAAATAATATTTGACTAGATATTCTTCAAGACACTTCTATAGAGCTTAAAGTGACATTTAAAGGCTTAACTAGGTTAATTAGGTTAACTAGGCAGGTTAGGGTAATTAGGCAAGTTATTGTATAATGATGGTTTGTTCTGTAGACTATGGAGAAAATATATAGCTTAAAGGAGCTAATAATTTTGACCTTAAAATGGCTTTTAAAAAAAATAAAAACTGCTTTTATTCTAGCCGAAATAAAACAAATAAGACTTTCTCCAGAAGAAAAAATATTATCAGACACACTGTGAAAAATTCCTTGCTCCGTTAAACATCATTTGGGAAATATTTAAAAAAGAAAAAAAAATTCAAAAGGGGGGTAATAATTCTGACTTCATCGTATATATATATATATATATATATATATATATATATATATATATATATATATATATATATATATATATATATATATATATATATATATATATATATATATATATATATATATATATATATATATATCACATTACATATACACACAGTATATATATATATATCGTCACCTTAGAATTATAAGGTTCTACAGTATCTGACATTTTTGTCAAAATTGAGTTGCTGACATTCTTATTAAATGACAACTTATTTACATTATGGGATGTTTTTTTTTTTTTGTAAGTTGTTTACATTCATTTAAAAAACAAATGTTACACACATACTGTTTGCTATGGAATGCAAGAACTTTGAAGCTCAATATCTCAAAATCATTCAGAACGCAGATAGAACCTTATAATTCCAAGGTGACGATATATATATATATATATATATATATATATATATATATATATATATATATATATATATATATATATATATATATATATATATATATATATATATATAAATATATATATATATAAATATATATATATATATATATATATATATATATATATATATATATATATATATATATATATATATATATACAATAATACAAATAATGCTGTATAAAACACAGATATGATGATGATGGAACAATTGATTAAATACTCTTTTTAAAATATTAAAACAAGACAACATAAAAACATCAAGGGTTATCAGGAATCGCCACAGCGGAATGAATCACCAATTACTCTGGCATATAATGTATGTAATTTATGTAGCGGATACCTTCCCAGCCACATAAATTAATTAAACTTATTCTATCTCATCTGACTGTCAAGATATCGTCACCTTGGAATTATAAGGTTCTATCTGCGTTCTGAATGATTTTGAGATATTGAGCTTCAAAGTGTTTGCATTCCATAGCAAACAGTATGTGTGTAACATTTGTTTTTTAAATAAAAATTCTTAAAATGTAAACAACTTATAAAAAAAAAATCCAATAATGTAAAGTTGTCATTTAATAAAAATATGTCAATAACTCAATTTTGACAAAAATGTCAGATAGAACCTTATAATTCTTGTGACGATATGTCTATTGCACTTTCTTATTTGAATCTTTATTTGAGTAATGTTATTTTGTCTATGGCTGGAAAATAATAAATGTTGATCACAAAATAAAACTCATCAGCCATATTCACATAAGCACAAAACTATTTTTTTTTTCATTTCAAATGACCAGAAATTGCTATTAAATGAAAATGAAATTTATCTAAACAAATATTATATTATTATCCTATTCACATACCAACCTATTTACTATGGATCCAAGTTCAAAATAACACTACATTTAATGATACCGATAAAATCACAGTCTCTACACTAACGTGAGGAATAAAACAAACTGAAGCTCAATCCCCTGATACAGTAACAGACGGTTAAGGCTACAGTGACTCGGAATCGCCTTGAGCTGAACATCTTGCACACTCATGACTGCTTTTCCATGATTAATCATAATTTAGTGGTGATTAAGAGGGAGGATCGTGCCTGTAACTCCGTATGGAGCTATTAATCTGGCTGTAAGCCATGAAGGTCATTGAGCATATGTGTGATTACAAAAAGCAACAAAAACCTGAGATCATAAAGACATTAGCAGAGATCGGAGGATAAAGTGGAAACAGAACGGCGCTTTCATTAATACTCCAGAGGATCATTTCTGGATTATACTGAAAGGCTTTTTTTTTCTTTTCATTTTAGAGAGGTACAGAAAACCTGCAGAGACCGTTCACACCCAAGTCAAGTCAAGCTGAGCTTTACTGTCAATTCACTACATGTGTGGACATACAGCAGAATGAAATGTCGTGTCTCGCAGGACCACGGTGCTACATATATGAGCAACATCACACAAGTAGCAGTGCAATATGGCTGTATATTGGCACTGGTGGGAGGCGTACGTTGGCTCGAGGCTGCGGCCCGAGTGCCTTAGTGTCCCACCAGTGATCATATACAGCCATATTGCACAGCTACAAGTATGATATTGCATTTATACAACAGTTCAACGGCATAATCATCTATATAAAAAAGAAAATCAAACACGGAGGGTCTTAAAATCCTTTTGTATTCACATCTGCAGCTGACGTCAGAACAGCAGAAACTGTTGCTCATTCACCAGCGTCACTTTAGAGCTAGTGTTTGAATGATTCTCTAGCGTAATGTCTAAAGTGATGACAAAACAGCTGATTTTGCTCACATTTTAAGATTATAAGGCTGAACTGCATGAAATGTCATCAGTCTACAGAGATTTCCCAGTATTTTATCTGTTGCAATCGGGAGATCACAATAATTAACCCTGAAAAAGCCAAAGCAAAGCAAACCCTACCAGATTACTATGGTATAAACATTTAGAAAGTCACTTACCTGCTCTGTAATGATTTGTTCAGCTTTAGTTTGAAATTTACGCTGAGAAAATGCTGTTTTTCTCCCCTAAGGACTTATTATGCGCTCTCTGTCGCCATCTTGTGGCGAAACATCAACGTCTTTGCTCTGCTCAGTATGGCCGGCTGGCTGTCAACACGCTGAATCTCAGAAATTATGAATATTTAAAATAAGCACTGTCCTATAAATAAACTGCATAGTTTACAACTACATTCTTGCCTAAAAAAAGCATCAAAAGTACATTATGTTATCCAACAGCTACTATATAATATCTGAGACAGACACGTTGAGCCCAAGATGTTATAGCAAAACTTTATATAAACTTGAAACATGACATATAACAAACAGCAATCTGCGGATGGTGTTAAGGCTGATTATTACGTTGTAGAGCAGCGTGTAGTGATATAGAGTTGTTGCGTGTGCCGTGGCGGTCAAAAAAAATACGGCTACCCCACTCTCATTCTCTCTTCCTTTACTTTAGAGCAAGCTTTACTTGCTCTAGCATGTGCCAGGTATGCCCACGTGAACAAAACATAATACGCCACTGTGAAAACCCAAACCAATCGGTAAACAAATGAACATTATAATTAAATGAAAAGTAATATGGCTCCTATAGTGTATGATAATAGACATGCACAATATTCAACTGTTAATTTTTTTTAAGAAATGCCAGCCTGATCTCACGAGGAAACGTAAGTATTTTACGCTTTCAGTTTAGTGGCTAATTCGTACTAATTTGTGTGAGTTGAGTCGTACAAAAATGTACGATTATAAAAGGAGGCGTGGCACCTAACCCCACCCCTATCCCCAACCGTCATTGGGTGATGAGCAAATTGTACTAATTTGTACGAATTAGATCATACGAATTCATACGAATTAGCCACTAAATCAAAAAGTTACGAATTGCCGTGAGATTGCGTTGGAAATGAAGCCATCAGGGCTTAATTTGTACCAGAACACGCCGGATCCGGCACCTCTGAAATCTGATCCGGCACCTTATTTTACCGATTCCCCTCCTCACCCGTCCGCTGTTTACTTTCACTTTCTTCTGCGACTCCCCAATCCTCTTCACTTTCGTCCGCGACACCCCAGTCCCGCTCACTTTCATCTGCGACACCCCTCCGCCATCCACCGCACCAACTCCCGCCTCCCCACCCCGCTTTCCACTTTGTGCGCAACACCTCTCCATCCTCGGGTAACATGCCGGATCCGTTACCACGATCTGTTCCGGGACCTCGCAATTCACAAACTAAGCACTGGCAGTCATGCATGTGTTTTGACAACTAATATGTCGGTGATTGATGCTTCGCTAAAGTTGCAGACATCTTTACTGATACCAAAATGCTTTTTTGATGCAAAATTTATTTAAACAGTCAGTTATTCCTTACACCGATTAAGAAACTTGAATAGGCCCAGGCTACTATAATAAACAAAAAATCCGCTCTAAATATAAAACTAAAATAAATGGCTAAATACTCTTGACACATGAAAGTGTAAAGTCTGGAGCCCACAACAAAGGTGGAAAGTTATTGCGTATCATATTTAACAAACCATTTACTACGCATTTTATATAATTTTGCTCACATGGATAACTGAATATTAATCAGATGATGTCATTACACTGCTGTGCCGTCAGCCAATCGTTGCATTGCTAATCATGATTTCGTGGGTCGATAGATCTGTCCTTCACAACACACACAGCCATCTCAGATCAATTCATCTAGACATTTTAATCTGATTCGCAAACCAAATTGACCGCGTTGACCGTGTGTGTGTGTGCATAGAGTAACTGTGCTGCAAATGACCCGATTTCGAATCCCGACAAATACTCTGAAATTATGACTTGATGTATTTTAATAATGTTACTTTTCTATGACCAAAAAAAGACATATTTATTCACAAAGTGTTCGTTCAGACGTCAGACCAATGTTTAAACAAAACATGTTACAAGAACCGAGCATTTAAAAACTAACATCTATAGCTGCATCTGAATACCTCAATTTGCTTAACTGTTTCTTTGCTGAAGCCGTTCCAGAGCAATCCATAAAAAATGACCACTAGGTGTCCCTGTGGAGACAGGTTTCGAAACGTTTCAAAGCTTCGACACATTTGCTTCGGCTGTTTCAGTGTTTCATGAAGCCTTGCTTTGCCTACCACTCCATCTCCAGATGATCTACCGCCAATGTCAGATCTCGCAACTTGTTTTAGTTCTGGCACAAAAATACTCGCCACTGCCACTACAGGACAAATTGTGCATTGCAGCCAAAATTGTTGGCGCAAACCACTTCCAAATTTAAGGAGGACAGAGGGGGGCAATACACTTTATACTTGCGGTATATTCCCTCCCACTCGGAGATCTCCAGGCTACAGCAATATCTACTTGCTAATATAAGCTCAAATAATGGGTAAAGAATAATGATTCATGCATTTCTAAAAGAAGATGTCCTGTGCACAATCAGAACAAAGCAAAGACGATTGAATTAATCTGATTGCTTGCAGCCTCACACATTAAAATCTATTGTTTTCCAAGGCTCCAGGGTTTGTGTGTGGTCTATTACTTTCTTATGGAGCTCTGGAGTCGGGATCATTGGCTGCGTGAGTTTCCTGGACTCAATAGGACAAGTTAATTGATAGGAATGTACAGCTGGCAGCGTTTGAATCCAATGAATGACAGCGAATGAACATGGATATTAATTCCTTTGTGTGAAAGGCCAAAACATAGCTATTACCAAGCTCAATACAATTCATTTCCCTTTAAAAAAAATGCTTTTAGCCCATTTCAGTGTTTAGACTGAAAGACAAAGGAGGTCAATGAACACGAGCATTAGCAGAAAACCCACAGCTTCCTGACATATTTCTGCAAGGATAGCTATTATTCTTTGTGGGAAGTTATTCCCGATGCGAACCTCCTTTAGCAAAAATGCCTGCAACCTCCTTGTCCAAATGCTTGCACTTTGACAGGATGTCGCTCGGTCTGAAGAGGAAGTTTGCTCATTCGACTGTCAACGCTTGATAGGAAGAATCTTACATGCATTGGCTACACTGTGAGGTTGATTTACAGTAAAGTGGGCCAACAATTGAAATGGGACAGCTTTTATATTTCAAGACAATACAAATACACACTTGTTATTCCCACTTGACATGCCAAAAGTAACACATGCAACATTTCAGGCAAAAAAAAAAATATATGAATGAAGCCTAGAACAAACACAGGAAAGCGAGAAGCGGAGAAGCACGTCGCCTCAACATTTTTGAGTTTTCACAGAATAAACAGGGCTGATTCCCTTTCCGCCGCTCTTCTGTTCTCTGATATATTGACAGCCTGGGCTACCTGCTGTATTTTTAGACCAATCACAAAAGCATCAGTCAGGTTCAAAGGTGCAACCATCCAAGACATCCTCCCACTCTGGAGTCTGTTCCACTAGGAAAGAATGAGGGGAAGTCTTTGAAGCGCACCAGAATTCATATGAAGCAGAGAGCAATAACTCAAAGCACCCCAGCAGTTTAAAAGCAATCCAAAAAGAAGTTGGCCTTAAAGTGGAAACCCACGGCGGACTATTAAATCTGCGCAAACGAGGAGAAAATGAGAAGTAAATGACTGCTAATGTACGTCATAATATATTATAACATTAGAAAACCCTATATCTGCTTTATGTTTTACGTCACGTCAGGCTGAATGTAGTTTGCAGATGCCTGTAAATTATTTCAGACTTGAATGTTCTTCAAATATTTTCATTTGTGTTTCCCAGGGGAAACAATGTTGAATGGCTTATCGTGTAAATTGTGTGAAATACTGGGATGACAACAGGGAGTGAGGATCCAAACGCAGGGTTTATAAGCAGGATGGTCAGGCAAGCAACGGTCAACACAGGGGCAAACAGATGTACACAGGAAATCCAGAGTCGTAGTCAAATATCAGGTGAATGGTCAGAACAGGCAGCAAGCAACATAAAACAAACAAAACAAAGCGGGGGTCAAAAACACGGCAAGTCAAGGCAAGGAAACAAGTCATAATGTTAACAGTTCAACAAGACTCAGCAACTTCTGTGTGTTTGTGTGCTGACTTTATAGTCCATGTAATCTGTTCATGAGCAGCTTCAGCTGTGAGTGTTTGCAATCAGACAGGATCTAGGCCAGGTGTGTGAGTGGTGCATGACTGGATCTTGTAGTTCTTTTGCTGGCAGATTTGTAGTTCTCTAGCGATCTGCATGGGCTAGATCGCTGATGATCGTGACAATGGGACTTTTATCTCTGTTCTGTTGACTTTTGATGTCGAAAATTCATTCATTTTCCTTCGGCTTAGTCCACTTCATTTATTAGGGGTCACCACTGCAGAATGAACGGCCAACTTATCCAGCATATGTTTTACACAGCGGATGCCCTTCCAGCTGCAATTAAGTACTGGGAAACATCCATACACACTCATTCACACACATACTGTGTTATGATCACTGCACTAAATATGCAGATCGCTAAAGAACTACAAATCCACCATTATATGGACTACATATCCCGTCATGCACCTCACACACACACATGTTCTGAGTTTCCTTTGATTACACACTCTATTACACACAATATTTAAACAGCACACACACACGCATCAGTGCGGAGTATTGTTTTAGAGTTTTGTGACATTACGACGTGTTTCCCTTGCCTTGCTTTGTGTTTTGACAGTTGCTTTGTTTGTTTGTTTACGTTGCTTGCCACCGGGACTGACCATTCGCCTGTTTATTGACCACGACTTTGGGTTGCTCTGCATATACCTGTTTACCCCTGATTTGATCGTTGCCTACCTGACAATTCTCATAATAAACCTACATTTGGATCCTCAATTCCGTTGTCAGCGTCCCTCCTCACATTACAACGGCCAATTTAGTTTATTTAATTCACCTATAGCGCATGTGTTTGGTCTGTAGGGGAAACTGGAGCACCCGGAGGAAACCCATGCCAACACTGGGAAAACATACACTCCACACAGCACTGCCAACTGATCCAGTCAGGACCAGCGAGCTTCAGTGCTAACCACTGAGCCATTGTGTCACTCGTTGAAAAATCAACTGCGCATCACAAAGTCATAACAAAGACTTTTATTAACATGTTAGTAGTTATGAAACAATATATTGTATAAGAAATAATATACAGAGAAATATGTCTGTAAAATAACAGAAAAGGTACTGGACGTTTTTTTTTTATTATTTATTTTTGTTCAATAATTTTCAACACCCGACAATATATCACTTCAAACTATTAAAAATGGAAATAAAAGTCACTGTTTTAAACGTTTTAACCATTAAAAGTTATTAGAGGAATGATCAAGGTAACAGAACACAATTCAAAAGCAAATAAACAGGGAAAAAATGATCACAAAATAAGAAAAATTGCTATTTATGGATATTTTTACAGTGTATACATACTAGGGGTTCAACTGACTAGTCAACTTTAATTCTCTGCCATGACGTTTTCTGATTGACGTTCACTAGTCATGCTATGCAGATCAGGTTGACTGTTTCTCAATTCCAAGAACACTGAGAACGGACTTGCATTCTTCTGGTGACCGGTCTGTTCTTCAAATGAACAGTGTTGACTGCATTAGTTTTACACTAAAATTAGTCATTGGTAATGCTGTATTGTTTTTGCAACGTGATAAGAGCTGTAAAACAGCATGTGTAGATGTATTCCCTGCAAATACATAGCAAATTGTGGTGTGAAAAAATCTGAAGTCCTTCAAACCCCTAATATGTATATACACACATTTGAATGACATACTTTTCTTCTAATTATATATATATATGAATCATTATTCTTAGTTTGAAAGGAAAAGTTGGTTTGGCTGTCAATCATTGCACAGCACTGAATGCATTTACATGACTTTTATTTTGAAATAGCCCCTGATCATTGTTATTCATGACTTAAGCTGGCTCTCGAAGGTTCGGCTTTCAATCATTTCACAGTATTGAACACTGGCAAAGGCCTCATACTGCTGGGAACGCAATCTTCATCGAAAATAACAGCATGTGACGCACAATTTACTTTTGAACAGCATCTACCGATGCAAATGCATCCCCGCATTCATTACACTTCACCTGTGGACAGGCAGGTTATGGAGCGAAGGGACTCCCTGCACAACGGCAAACAAGTAAGCCCACCATGCGGTCCCCCATCCTGCAGAGACCAATTTGTGAGTGATTTAATTTCCCACAGAAAGAAATAAGCAGATAGACCTTCCTCTCAGCTTGCATCTGCATTTCACTCCTTCATGTCAATTGGGAGAGGACCACCACAGACCTGCATTCAGAAACGAACCCTTCTGCTTTTCTTCGCCGCTCATGCAAATCAAATGCACTTCTCTGTTCTCTAAACGGACAGAAGGACTCCTCCTGGTCTCCATTCAGCTGTTTACAGTCGCCCATATTCCTATGGCAACTTAAAAGCCTTACGCTCTAATGGAAGCGATAAAAGAGCGGCCTGTTCATACGATGGACATGGACACTGTGGAGTGGACTCATTTGAGACAAAGGAGACACATTATGAACTGGAACAAAGAGTGTAAAACTGGAGAGAGAAAAAAAATCAAATAAATAGGTATGAATTATTCAGCGAGGCTGGGAAATCGGATACTGTCAGTCTCCAAAGTCTCTCTTCCAGCTCAATGCATTGCTGTCATCTAAATAAATGGAGCTGGAATGTTTAGCTTAATAGGTGTGGAGAATACAGTCCTCTTAGCTTTTGAAAACGTGTGAGTTTTATGGACCGCTCGCTATTTGTGTAAACTGTGACACGTCTTCCGTCAATTACCCTCGTTTTCTGGGTATTTAATTGCGTCCAGGTGTGAATCGCTTAGCGAAGAAAGGGCGACACTGCTTAACGCCAAAATGCTCTTTCAAAGGAAGTTGTCTGTTACAAATGTGAAACCTTTGATGGATGTTAGTGCTTTTCAAGCATGGCTAATTCCTGCGGTCCGTCAACAAGGAAGCTTGGATCCAGTCCAGTCTATTCGTGAGGACCCTCCATCTGAGAAATTGCCTGACAAGACCCTCGTTTTACTTTCATTCACAGTTTATTATTGTGTTACATTCCCACGGACAGATCTAAAGTAAGCAATAGAGTATCGTAACTCCACATCTTGACTTCACTCATACCTTTCATTGGTCTCCACCCTGAACACCTTGGATGTGCCCTTAGTGCAAGAGCAGGTTTCACCACAGCGAGTTTCCAAATTCCCCAAAGTCATTATTGTCTCCTGCTAAGTTGCCCCTGCCTGCTATGATTTGTGGGTAATGAGCTGGCAACCGGGCCTGGGCTCAATTATTCTCACTGAGGGAGTGATTTCTCACTCTGTAGAGCGGAGCACAAAGTGCACTCACTAATTCTAATCAGGACATAACACACTCATAATCACCCATGTGGAAATGAAAGAGTGGGTGAAATAAAAGGGGGAACATAAATAACGGAGTGAAGTATGGACAGGTTTGACAGGTTTTGGAGGATGGACTCGTGGTCGCTTTGTGTTTTGTCAAATGTAGAGAGCTTCACGCCATGTCAAAGATAAAGAAGCATACTTTATTGATTCCTGGGGGAATGTTTTTCCCCTTTTTGATGCCATGAAAACATGACCTGATTAGACTGATTAGATGATGTTGTTCAGTCAAAACTTTGAGTATATGCTGGTAAATGGACTGTTAATACAGCGCATGTGAGAACTTTTGCATGGTTCAATACAGTACAGTATAGGCGGCACGGTGGCTCAGTGGTTAGCACTGTTGCCTCACAGCAAGAAGGTTGCTGGTTCAAGTCCCGGCTGGCCCAGTCTCTAGGCATGTTTCATGTTCTGCCCATATTGGCATGGATTTCCTCCAGTTTCCCCCACAGTCCAAACACATGCGCTATAGGTGAATTGAATAAACTAAATTGGCCGTATTGTATGGGTGTGTGTGAATGAGTGTGCAAGGGTGTTTCCCAGTACTGGGTTGCAGCTGAAAGGGGAGTGTAAAACCTATGCTGGAATAGTTGGTGGTGCATTCAAGTGGCGACCTCTGAAATAGAGACTTAGCCGAAGGAAAATTACTGACGATACAGTATAATATGGTTCGGTACAGGTCAGACTTGCATTTCCACTACTAATAGTATCCTTATGGTAAGCATGGTATTGCAATAGACTTCCTTCTGGCTTAAAGAAGAAAGCAATGTGGATCATTCACATGTCGCAGCTTTTGCATTATTTGTCCATTATTAAAATGAAGATTCACATCAACCATGTACAAATACAGAGGAAATGGCTCCCTTTGTGCTTTCCACACATTTAGACCTGACACGTGAATGGCCCCATAAACAAACAATAGAGGACGGGTTCTGTTCTTGCTTCATAGCTAGGCCCAGACAGAATCTGCGGACATTTCAGCAAAGAATTTTGTAGATAATCTGCGGATATATGTGGAACGATTTTGGGGGTTTCGTAACTAAAAACTAAATATATAAAATAAAAAATATTAGCTTTTTAACTTTAATGTTTACAATGCAAATCCAATTAGATCCAGTTATATTTGGTAAACAAAGCAAGTCTCTCATATAATACATCTACTAAAAGCAGAATATATGACTTTACAAACTGTATTGTAAATAAATCAAATGAACATTTTCATATTACACTGCAAAAAAGCTTTTCTTAGTTAGATTTTTTTGTCTTGTTTCTAGTCCAAATATCTAAAAATTCTTAAATCAAGAAGAATTTTTTAGACAAGCAAAACATGTTGTCTTGTTTTAAGAAATAATATGCCAAAATAAAGAGAGTTTTTCCTTAAAACAAGCAAAATAATCTGCCAATGGGGTAAGCAAAATAATCTTATGTCAAAAGGGAAAAACAAGATTATTTTGCTTACCCCATTGGCAGATTATTTTGCTTGTTTTAAGAAAAAACTCTCTTTATTTTGGCATATTATTTCTTAAAACAAGACAACATGTTTTGCTTGTCTAGAAAATTCTTCTTGATTTAAGAATTTTTAGATATTTGGACTAGAAACAAGACAAAAAAATCTAACTAAGAAAAGCTTTTTTGCAGTGTAGTCAATAATATTACAGAAATTAGTTTAAAACAGACAAAATATAGGGCGACGCGGTGGCGCAGTAGGTAGTGCTGTCGCCTTACAGCAAGAAGGTCGCTGGTTCGAGCCTCGGCTGGGTCAGTTGGTGTTTCTGTGTGGAGTTTGCATGTTCTCCCCGCGTTCGCGTGGGTTTCCTCTGGGTGCTCCGGTTTCCCCCACAATCCAAAGACATGTGGTACAGGTGAATTAGGCAGTGTAAATTGTCCGTAGTGTATGAGTGTGAATGGATGTTTCCCAGAGATGGGTTGCAGCTGGAAGGGCATCCGCTGCGTAAAACATATGCTGGATAAGTTGGCGGTTCAATCTGCTGTGACGACCCCAGATTAATAAAGGGACTAAGCCGAAAAGAAAATGAATGAATGAGAATAAATATAACAACACACATTTACAGAAGTAAATAAATAGACTTAATGATGGGCTGAAAATCTGCAGAAATTTCTGCGCGCACAGATTCCATGTGGGTCTATTCATAGCAAGTGGCTGTTTGTCACAAGGAGTCAACAAGCTTTGTTGCACGCCAGCTGATCATTGCTCATTGCTGTGTGCCATCAATGTATTATTACAGTGTTGTGTTTTGGCTGTGTATTTAAAAATGGTACTACCTGTGTTGTCGTTCTCTTGACTTGTGATGATTCCCTGTAAACCAATAGCATTCAGCAGTGAGTCTAGACCAGGGGTCACCAACCCTGTTGCTGGAGAGCTACCTTCCTGCAGATTCCAGTTGCAACCCTGACCAAACACACCTGTCTGTAATTATCAAGTGCTGCTTCAGGTCCTATTAATTGGTTCAGGTGTGTTTAATCAGGGTTGGGGCTGGATTCTGCAGGAAGGCAGCTCTCCAGGAACAGGGCTGGTGATCTAGATCCACAGTTGTGGTACTGTTACTATTGTGTTACAGTAGGTACCTTTAAAATAGGATGTCAAAAAATATGGTTCATTACTGTGGTACCTTTGCAAATGGGAATACTGTACTGATCAGTACTGCTCAGTGGAAACAGGCCATTTATAAAGCAGCTAAGTGTTTCAAAGCTAGCAATAAACATTTATTTCCATATTTCTGAAACATCTGAGTACATCAGCTCAAACTGAAAGACTCTATATAGTGGAGGAGGTCAATTTTAAAGGGGCGGTAATGTAACCCCATCTAGTTCCCACTGCTCAGAGCTATATTTTAAAGGGAGGTTTACTTGCACAGCTCTTACAAGATGGACTCTGTTACACTCACTCCCTTGCAGGTCATGGCAGCAATTTAACCTATACTTGAACTTGCACAACACTGAGCAGAATTTAACCAATGTTGCTGTCATAAGAGTCAGACACATTAAAAAAGATGCCAAAGATGCTAGATGAGGGAAGTGACGTTTACTTGCACAGCTCTTACTAGCTAGTCTCTGACATCTGGGCTTTGAATTGCCAAATTGATTTACTGTTATATGAGCTGTTATGTCTGACCCTTGTTTGGTTGTCGCCTAAATAATCTGTGAGATTTTGCTCTTTGACGTGAATACAGTTGTATCAGAATTATTTGCCCCCGTTTATTTTTCCCCAATTTCTGTTTAATGGAGAGAAGATTTTTTTCAACACATTTGTAAACATAAAAGTTTTAATAACTCATTTATAATAACTGATTTCTTTTACCTTTGTCATGATGACAGCACATAATATTTGACTAGATATTTTTAGTATACAGCTTAAAGTGACATTTAAAGGCTTAACTAGGTTAATTAGGTTAACCTGTTGCCTTCAGTCAATATTGGGGATTTATACCTACGTAACTTTAAACAGTAACAGTTCCTGACTCCAGTAAGCTACAAACACAAACTGGGTATCATTGGAAAGAAGACACTTTGAGCTTTACTGTGGTAAAAGGTTGTAGTTTATAAAAAGGTTGAAGTTATATGTTAAAAAATATAAAAAGTTATACATTATGAAGTTATGAGAAAAAAATTGTATTGTGTTCAATATTTGTTTTTCCATATACAAACACAGAAAAACATTAATGTAATGTCCTAGAAAAAATATGACTTGAAAGCCAAGTGTTTCATGAGTTTATATTTCAAATTTGATGAAGATAGCATGCAAAATGAGATTTCTGTAAAATGTTTTATGAGACTATATCAGTGTCCTTCTTTCCCTCACCGTCAGAGGCACTTTCTCAAAAACAATCATCCCAAACTGAAACCTTTACAGTTGCTGAATAATTTGGTCTACATTCACAGTTTATGTATCTTTGAAAAGAAGACACTCTGGGCTTTATTATCCATAAACCACCTAGGCAGGTTAGGGTAATTAGGCAAGTTATTGTATAATGATGGTTTGTTCTGTAGACTATCGAAAAAAATATATCGCTTAAAGGGGCTAATAATTTTGACCTTAAAATGGCTTTTAAAAAACTAAAAAATGCTTTCATTCAAGCCGAAATAAAGCAAATAAGACTTTCTCCTAAAGAAAAAATATTATCAGACATACTGTGAAAATTTCCTTGCTCTGTTAAACATCATTTGGGAAATATTTTAAAAAAGACTTCAACTGTATATGGAGAGACTATATTTCACCTAAGATCTGTGACATACTGTAGTCAGTGTCCTTCTGTTAGTGTGTAACTGCTGTTGATTTAAGACTGTACGCTTAGTGGCTTATGGGCTCTTTGTGTTTAAGTTGGCTTCTGCTGATGAAATGGCAAACTAATTTCATCAAATTTTATTATTTAATTGTATCTCTGACTCCTGGTCTTTGTCCATCTTACCAGATCCTCCAGGCTCTACTGTACATTCACCTTACGGTTAAATAGATGGTAAAGATAGGAATTCCTAATCGACAAAAGTATGGATGGCAGATCCCTCTCCTTATAATGCTGCTTATTACAAGTAAATAAACTGTTGCATCATCACTAATCACTGTCACTCATGTTGCCCAATATTGTCAATTAAGTCCAATTGCTTTGTTGCTAAAGACTTTCGGTGTGAACCTCACGTTACAAAAGAACCCTAAAAAGAAAAGAAACTATGTTTATGCTCGGGGAAAGACTGTGAAAGCGGAAGCTGATACTAGAGAGTGGAACAATGGATAGACACACAGACTTGTACAAAAGGGACAACAGCAGTCAAGTCACATCTTCTGCCTCCTCTCGGTCTCTCACTGTCTCTTTCTCCGCTGCCATGCTTTGTGGACAAAGTAAAGTCTTGTAAGGAACCCCAAATTGCCTTTCTCGGGAACAAATGAGATAAGAGTATGTGTATCTAGACTTGCCACAGAGCTCAGTCCACTTCAAAAGGGAGGAAAAAAATTGACTGAATGCGACTGGACTGAGCGAAAAAGAAAATAAATTGTGCTTCTCTGGACCGTAAGAAGGTATAAAATGTGTAGTAGATATCTGTAAAAGCTTGCGTCTTAATATAGCTTCCTTTGACAGTTCTATTCAGAGCCGAACAATTGTTCTGGGAGTTCAGAGAGAACTTTCCAGACTGTTTTGATCCATTACAAATGCGAATATCAGAGAGAAAGTTCCCAAATGGCTGTGTCTGGTGGTCTGTTGTGATGCATGCAATTTATGTAACTAAGGAGCCAGAATTAGGACAGAAAACATTCGTATTACCCATTTCCTATTGAAGTAACTTCAGGAGAAACTTGATAAATACCTCAATAGAGGTTCCACCGTATAGCATGTGTTCACACTTGTATTAATCCCCCTCATTAGTAAGTCACTTTGAACAAAAGCATCTGCTAAATCAGGGGTTCTCAAACTTTTCAGCCCGCGACCCCCAAAATAACAATGCCAGTGACTCGCGACCTCCAATATCCTCTGAGGGGGTTATAAATACAGAAACCTTGCATGCAATGGCACACACACACACCAATAGACCCAAGTCTATTCTTCGTTGATTTTTTTTTTAATGTATCTCAGTGCTGTAAATGTGCCAGAAAGTTTAACCTGGTGTTATAAAATCTGCTGCATCTGACGCTATTGCAGTGTCTTTAATATAATGTAATTACCCCAGGGGTCGCAATCCAATAGAATTAGTAACTATATAGTATATAGTAACTGTAAACGACTATTTTTTTCTGTAGGTTATGGATAAAATATGGTAGCTCTTATGGTTTAATAAAAATAAATAGATTTTTGGAAATGACCAGGCGACCCCCCCTTCATTGTCCCGCGACCCCTCGGGGGGTCCCGACCCCCACTTTGAGAACCACTGTGCTAAATTACTAAATGCAAATGCATTTAGGCACTCCTGGTTTGCTTGGTCCAGACCAGAAACATGATACAGTAAATTAAAGCCCAATCCCAATTCTACTTTTCTACCCCTACCCCTTCAAAATGTACCCCTAAGAATTGAGACAGCACTACAACACCTGCACACGTCATCATACGTCATCGCAATCTCTTGCCTCATATGGGATTGACGACAGCGACTGCTGTAGTTATTCAAGTTGCGTTATCTTTTGCTATTTATCGTCAGGAAATCATCGAAGGCAATGATATCATGTTATCATAATAGTATAATATGGCAATAAGCTTGTAACTGTACTGTACATTTACACCCTGACCATATTCATCTATGTAAAAAAAAAGAAGACAACATTAACATTATAGCAGGCATTGTAAAAAGCTCATTTTCAGCTACTAGACTTTTCTGACAGGGCATTTAATTGTCATCGAGTGACAGAATGTTGTAGGACTACTATACAGGAGTTATTATTAGGGATTGTGGATAGTAAACACGAACACGGTTATGAATGTGTTAAAACATTTGCTTGTTTGTGTAAAAAATTTGTGCATCTCCTGACTTCTGTGTGCAGCCATGCTATCGTTGTAGATCATGGGTCTCAAACTCAATTCCTCGAGGGCCGCAGCTCTGCACAGTTTTGCTCCAGCCCTAATGAAACACAGCTGATCCAACTAACCAAGGTGTTCAAGACTACTAGAGACGATTAAGCAGGTGTGATTTGGAGGTGGTTGGAGCTAAAATCTGCAGAGCGGTGGCCCTCCAGGAATTGAGTTTGAGACCACTGTTGTAGATGGTGTATTCTGGGAAATTTCCATACCCTTTGGTTTCGCGTGTGGTTCTGAAAAATTTCAGTTTCAAGAGCTATCTAGCCCTTCCCCTTAGGCCTACGCCTTCAAGCTAAAGAGAATTGGGACACCCCTACCCCTTCACATGAATGTGCAAAACGAGGGGTAGGAGTAAAGGGAAGGGCTAAGGTGTAGAACTGGGATTGGGCTTTAGTCCTTGTTCATATATTTTGAATGCTGATTAAATATTTGCTGCAAAGAGATAGGTTTCAAACTCTATCTCACGCCAATTCATAACCTTTTGGTTTAGTGGTTGATTCATATTAGTTTATATGATCTCATTTGTACATTTTAGTATGATTTGCTCATCTCCCAATGAAGGGTATGGTTAAGGGTGGGGTTTGGGGACATGCCTCCTTTTAAAAATTGTATATGTTCATACAAAGTAGCCATCTTTCTGACAGAATCTAAAACAGTTACGCTAAAATAGTTATCATGAGATCGGGCTGGCATTTCCTTTGCCTGTGTTTAATTATATTGGGCAATATCAGAACTACAACACAAAAAACTACATTCAATTCAGTTCATGTTTATTTATATAGCATTTTTACAATGTAGATTGTGTCAAAGCAGCTTAACATAGAAGTTTTAGTATATGCTTGAGCATTCTATACTATTTATAATAGCTTGTCCCGTTTTTAGTTTGTTCAGATGTCATTGGTTCATGTATTCAAAGCAACACTATGCAACGTCCTCTCACGACTCCCCCTTGTGGTTGCGCAATTGCCTGCTACCAACAAAGCAGATAACACTGTTCCATTCAAAGGTCTTTTAATATATGTCTATAGTTCTGCTGGCAAGAATGGGCAGGGCTGTGTGTACCGCCAAAGTTACATGCGTGATTTCAGGTGACAAGAGGCAGATCTGGTACATGCAGAAGCAGAATTAGTATAGTTAAAGGTGCAGTATGTAAGTTTGACACCCAGTGGTTGAACTGGGTATTGCACTCCTAGATCAAAATAAACACACGCGTGGGATGCCAGAGATTGAGTACAGGAGCGAGTGATTTAAACCGTGTTCTAAATAAAATCAACGACACGCGATAGAAGGAATTATGTTCCATATTAAAAGGAGTTTTAGTTCTAACCAACACCTCGAATTGAGATATTAGAAACGGTTTCTATTTCTCACAGCTCAACATGTGAAACCTATGACAGTGCACCTCAGGTAAGCCTCGTGTGTTTTATTCAGTGCTAATGCTAACAATGTGAGTTTGAATGGATTCTAAACCTTACCGTTTCGTGAGTGAGTGCATATTCTGTGCTTCTGAAAGGCTGTATTTACATTTCTGTCGTGTTTCGTCTGGTGCAAAGAGTCAAACTGCTGTTTGCGTGTTGTTAGGACACGAGATTACAATGTAGCCTGCTCACCTAATGTTTACGTTCGTAATATTTATATCATTTGCTAATTAATAACCTCATGTGGAACTGAATCTGTCTCATTTCGACGTCTGATACTGTCCATTTCGGTCACGGGCGCATGCTTTCAGAGCCTTTCTGAATGAATGAATGAAATACGCTGTTTTCCAACAAGGCAACCCGGAGTGCTGAAATATAATTGGCTAAACTGGCATTCTGCAGGTTAACTTTACCTAAACAAAGACAGCGTTCCGGCACGGAAAAACCATTTTCAAAGCAGAATATCTGACTTCAGCATTGTTTTTCAGTTAAACAAGTATGTTCACTTGGGTTGTTTCTTAAATATCTGCAAACATATTATGGTATTTTTATGCTTTAGAAGAATCAAAAACTTACATACAGCACCTTTAAAAGTTATTCTGCCACTGAAATCATTTTAGAGACATTACGTTACAGTCAAAAGAGTGTATTGTGCTGCTTTCAATCAAGTTCAGTCAAGTAACAAATGTTTATTTGCAATCACAGCGAAACAAGACCCACATTTTTTAGCGGTCAATGTCCACTTGATTGGTGCAAACAATGGTTTGTCTGGCATTGTTTACTTGTTAAAATGAAACAGAGCAATCCCATCAGAGTTTAGTTGAACCAAAGCTGGCAAGTATGAAACACACAGTTCAAGCTACCTTTGAGTTGCTGGCCCTAAGATTTCACACTACAACACCCTAGATCATGGGTGTCAAACTCAGTTCCTGGAGGGTCACAGCTCTGCAATGTTTAGCTTCAACCCTAATTAAACACACCTGATCAAACTAATTGAGTCCTTCAAGCTTCATTGAAACCTACAGGTAAGTATGTTGAAGCAGAGTTGGAATCAAAACACCCTCCAGGAGTTTGACACCCCTGCTCTAGATCCTTAATTTAGCATTATATTTAGCCAAATCTTTTTCAAGTGTCAAAAAATAATACCAATTTGACAAGAAACAGATTAACTATATCTACCAGGTCAGGTATGTCAAGCTATTGACCAGCCACAATAAATCCCAATGTGGAGCAGAAGCCAAGGAGCTATGTGTTATGACATCATCTCCAAATCTTGTAACCTGATGCACAGCCTAAAAGGACACCAAGACCATAATAAGCAGAAGGAAAGAAAACAGTTTTTTGTTCAGTCATAACCCTAAAGGCACAAACAGAGGTCACCTCCTCCATGTGTCTGTTGTGGGTCACGAAAGTTAGGACAACTCTAACACGGATGCTGCAATAAATAATTTGAAGGTTCTTGAACCCAATTTGAGAGTTTTATCTGCTGTTTCTAGCTGGTGTAACTTGTTGAACCACTGGCGATGAACATACAGAGCTGGTAGACCATCTTGGTCAAAGGCTCTGATGGGAGAGAGAGAGAGAAAGAAAGAGAAATGGTGTAACATGAAAAGGTCATGGTGTAGGCCAGGTTAATGGAGAAGAATGGTTTCAGCTCACTAAGTGCTCTCCATAGGACAAGCCTGGATGTGCTGTGAAGAAATCCTTTCAGACAGGTCGAATGGTGTCATTTGAGGGCCTGGGGAACGTGAGGAGCCCAAGACATTAGATTTAAAAGGCTAAAGGTCAGACTTCATATCTACGTTACAACCTCAGAGATAGGCAGAGAATCTTATTGACACTTAAATTGGCACATACTGTACAACAGTTCTCCTACTCAAAGACTAGAGATGAAGAGGGTAAGGTTTTATTCGAATGTGTGATGGAAAAACAAAGCTTTTCAAAGTTTTCTAAACAACTGAACCAAAATGATTGACTTTGGAACAACATATGCTAGAGACACCTGCTGGTCAAAACTGTGTAAATCCACCAAAAACTCCAAGATGTCCTCGCTGCAGTCTGTATCATGATGACATACTGGAACAGTTCCAATACGTAGTGGACATTGTAATGCCCACTAAGGTAATGCCCATGCTACTGTGAAGGTTGGGTTTAGGGTTTGGGGAGGTGTAGACGTTCGGCCACTATGTATTGGACCTTGTCCAGTAAGTCATCAAGCTGTGGACTAGGGAGAGGACTGTCTAAAAAACTCAGGTAAAATATAGATAAAGATTAGAATCTGCTTTTTCAAACATATTGGGAACTTCAAATTGAAAGTTTATCCTCTAAGTGTACTTAGTTTATCATCTAATACCATTTACCATTAGGTGTATGCATTATACAGTATGTGTCCTTTTATAAACGTTCAATGCATTTCTATATTATTTGTTCCATGGCTTGTTGATCTAAAGAGACTATCAACTAGTAATATTTATTTTCATTCTACAAATGTCTTATTAAAACTCACATTAACTCTTAAACTGATCCGAGATCAGACACAAACTATGAAACCTGTTCAGGGATTCACCACTGGGGTCGATCTGATTGAACTCGTTTGATTCATATCAATTTTAGGTCATTACACAGATCGTCCCCTTTCATGGGTTCACACTTAGATATTGCTTGATGCTATTAGCAGGTTTGGTATGCTATCCCAGGAGAGAACTCTGAGCTCGAAGATAATTGAGCCCAGGGCTCCCGCCAGTTCTTTTAGCATGTAAGGGGGTCCGAGATCAGAGAGCTCCCCCTAGTAAAGAAAGGAAAAGGAGATGATGGGGTGGAAGGGGGGATTCTTCCAAAATTAAGACATGGAAGTAGGGTAAAATAGGTCTATTTTTAGTGGGCTTGGATCAATCTGATTGCATTATTACTGATTACAGATAAGAGACCAGCCACGATCAATCCAATCACGTGCTCCTCTGGAAATTAGTTTACAGACTTCACATATGAAAACCTTTTTATTTTTCGAAATGATTTGAAACAGTGACTTTTCCAATGTGATACATGCTCCGAACTACTGATTCAAATCTAAATATTCATTATGGCTTCATTAAGCAGTGTTTTGAAAGCAGCTATCTAGCTTAAATATATTGTCCCCCCCCCCCCCCCCCCCCCCAAAAAAAAATGCCTTGTCATCATTTAATCACCATGTACTTGTTTCAAACCTCGATGAAATGATAATATATTGAAAAACAATGGAAACCTGTAACCATTGACTTCCATAGCATGTGTTTATCCTACTACAGGGTTACTGCTGATATCATAATGTCAAATGTAATACTTTTTAAGACCTTTTTAAGACCATTAAGTATTAAATTTAAGACCTATATCACAATATCAAAAACACGCGAGAGAAAATGCTAAATCACAAAATTCGTGGTAAAATAAATGTATTTAAAGTGAACTGTACTAAAGACAGGTTAGATGGACGACTGAACTACAAAAGAAAAACATCTTAAGGCTGAGTTATACTTTCGCTGACACCGCATCGCGCACCTCCGCTGACTGTTCGCGCACCTCACGAAATGAACGAGGCTTTTATACTTGATGCGTTCGCCGTTGTGATATTCTTTCAAATGACAGGGGCCGGTCAAAAGAAACCCACCGTAAAGTCAGACGGATAAACAAGAGATGTAGTACGTTTCCGGAACTACGTCATATCATTAATATCGTTCAAGATTTTAAAACTAATTATTTTTTATTATTTTTATCATTTATTATAATGATTATAAAGATTTTTATAACCATTCAAGATTTTTTTCATCAAACTTTGATGCATCACTTGCTTTTGTTCATATCTCGGACAGTTCTACCTATTAAAGTTAAATATCAATGACACGAGAAAATGGGTTGCTCTACAATTATATTTTTTATTATGGCAAGAATAAAAGCAAAAAAAAAAAAAAACTTACTAAAAATACTGACCTTTTTTTTTTTTTTTTTTGCCCACTCAACAATTCTCACATTATTGTCTGGCTAGTTTCTGCCCTATAAAAGCTAAAAAGGCAATAATGGTCCAACATTCCTGACCATTATTGGCTATTGCAAGCTGGTCTCATTTGTAATACCGCAAATTACATTAGGACTAGTGAAGCAAAAAACTACAACACCACGAAAACCAAGCAACAACAACAAAAAAGAATTGAAATGAGCATTAGATGTAGCGTTACATGGACATCGGAAAAATAAGACCTGTGTGTAGACTTTTTAAAACCCCGCGGAAACCCTGTCCTATGACAGCCAAGGTTTCAACCAATGGTCATAGCTGTACTATGACAGCCAATGGTTTCAAATATCTTCCTTTGTGTTCAACAGAAGAAAGAAACTCAAAAATGTTTGAAACCCATTGAGGGTGAGTAAATTTTCATTTTGGGGCAAACTATCCCTTTAAGATGGATCAACAGGCATTTGGGCTCAACAACACTGAGCTTTTACTAATGTGTTGGCAGTGGCTCTTGTTTGGGGAAACCTCGGAAGCTTTTTGCACTCTATTGCTTCATAAGAAAGTGCAAAATAAATGTGTTTTATTTGTTTACATGGGTAAACGGAGGCCAAATGAGCGTGAGGGATGAAGCCAGCAGGCAGGAACAAGGCAGATAGTTAATTACGGTAGGCTGAGCTTAGCAGTGTCTCGGGTTGCATTGTCTGGGGTTTCTTTGTAGGAGCTGCTCTCTGGTGGGCTGCCATTTGCACTGTGAATAATCACAGTATGTGTGTGACTGTGTGTGTGTGTGGTATGATGGGAGAGGCCTTTCAAAGGAGCCAAGGGAAAGAGGGTTTTTCTATCTGCCCTTTTTTTCTTTTGTTTCTTTCCTCTTGGACGAAGGTTCAAACACTGAGATCAGAGCAGCACCTACAGGCCAGGTCTGCTATGCGCTTGCAGCCAGAATGCATGTGTGTGTGTGTGTTTGTGTGTTGTACATTTACACTGGGAGAGGCAGCACATACTGTATAAGCAAAAAAGCAACAAGGATGCGAAGGCGTCCAACGGGGCGTACGAGTTCCTTGTCTTGTCTACAGAACAGATGAATGAGAAGGGAGAGGATTCATTTTTTTAGAAAAAGAGCGGAAACAAAACCTGCAGAGGACTAGAGCAGAAAGCAAGAGCGAGTGTGAGAACGCAGAATCCTCCAGCCACAAAAGCAATCCACTATCCCTCTGTCAGGAAGATGAAACACAGAGGAGCTCTGTACTCGTTCCCCGGGATGTGAGGTAAATCTATACCTCAGACTCTCTCTGGATGCTTCTGTACTGAGGGAGAGAGAGTTTTGATGGAGGTGGGATTGTAGTTTGGACATTAAATACAGGAATTAATTAGTTTCCTTAGTACTGGTGAATGGAAACAAACTGAAAGGATTCAGATTCAGCATGTAACCCAGTATATGAAACGGACATGAAGGATGTTTCCCATTAATTACCTAGAGTGTGGTATTCGGTTACAGTTTCAGAAAGAACCAGAATGTAGTTTTACACTTACTGCTAATAATAATACACATCTACCATTGTGTTTGTCCCATTGCTTCAGCTTTCAACAATTTTTTATTATAGTTTCTGAGTTTTCACTGCTGGATTGTGTCTTTTTTTTTTTTTACTGCATACAGTTTTAACCCAGCAGGCACAGGACATCAACTCAAATTGATGCTGTACCCCAACGTTGTGGGATCTTTCATTATGTTTTGTAATGAAAATCAGGTTGACATCAGACACCCAACACCCAACGACAGACGTTGCATTTTAGTCACTTTCCAACACAACCTAAAATCAACCAAATATCAACGTCTAATGATGTTACAGCTTGACATTGTGTGGATGTTACCAATATGACGTCTATCAGACGTTAGATTTTGGTTGCCATACCTGATGAATAAATGTCAGCATTTGACGTCAATATGACGTTAGTTTAAGATGTTGGCTTGACGTTGGATTTTGGACACTTTCCAACACAACCTAAAATCAACCAAATATCAACGTCTGATGATTTTACACCTTGACGTCGTGTGGACATTACCAATATGACGTCTATCAGATGTTGGATTTCGATTGCCATACCTGACGAATAAATCTCAGTATTTGACGTCAATATGACGCTGGTTTTCGATGTTGGCTTGACGTTGGATTTTGGACACTTTCCAACACAACCTAAAATCAACCAAATATCAACGTCTAACGATGTTACAGCCTGACGTTGTGTGGACGTTACCAATATGACGTCTATCAGACGTTGGATTTTGGTTGTCAGACCTGAAAAATAAATGTAAGCATTAGACGTCAATATGACGTTGGTTTAAGATGTTGGCTCGACGTTGGATTTTGGACACTTTCCAACACAACCTAAAATCAACCAAATACCAACGTCTAATGATGTTACAGCTTGATGTTGTGTGGACATTACCAATATGACGTCGATCAGACGTTAGATTTTGGTTGCCATACCTGATGAAAAAATCTCAGTATTTGACGTCAATATGACGTTGGTTTTCGATGTTAGCTTGACGTTGGATTTTGGACACCTTCCAATGCAACCAAATATCAACATCATTTGACATCATTATTATACATCAAAATAGCGTTGTCCTGAGACTCTGACGACCTAAATCTAACCTAATATAAACGTTTTATGATGTTGTGTGTCTTCTGGGAAGTGTGCTCCATCTATGCATGTGCATGTGAACATTCGCAGGTGTGTTAAACTACTTAATTTATTTTTAATTCTGTTGATGTGGTCTCTGTATGGTGTCATTTTAGCACACCAAACTCACACATTCCATTCTTTTTATTTTACTCATATGTACAGAAAAAAATAAGACTAATATGTTATCATAAAGAATTGTAGTTCCAACACGGAGAGAACATACAAAGACCAACTGACACGGCCAGGACTCAAACCATCGACATTCTTGCTGTGAGTGCTAACCACTGAGCCACCATGTCGCCTTGTCTATTGTAAGTCGCTTTAGACAGAAGCATCGGCTAAATGTGAAATAATATCAGCTTGAAATGTGATTTCTTTAATAACATCAAAATAAGCATGTATGGGCCAGTACTGATCTCAATGCAGTTGTATCGTACAACTAAAATATTGCATTAAATCACCATACCAGATTAGCATCTGGTAAACATCATACAGTAACAGCTCATTAATGTGCATTATTAAGCTTAAACATCTTTGAAAACCTAATGAATCAATGAAAAAATTAGAGATGCATTGAAAATACTCAAAAAAAATATATCTAAAAATAAATGACAGCTCTCTGGTTAAATCCTGCACATTGAATTAAGGCTTTGAGAGCTGATGAATCATTTCTAATACAGCATATCTACAATTTGCACTATTAAATTCCAAATTTCTTCAGATAGACTGTGCTGGTCATTCTGTGCTTTTTTCCATTCAAAACTCAACCTCCATTACCTTAGAAATGTCTCTAACTTGATCAAAGTTAGACAATGACAGACCGAAGCGAAGCGAGAAAAGTTCATATAAGAAGTTCTGACAATTCTGCAACACATACAGAGAAACTAAATTGCAGCTTAATAATGCCTTGTCCACTTTCATTAGCTAAAATTGGCTTGTAGAAAATTGCACTCCTCTGTAATAAAGCATTGATTTGATGGCCTCCTGCAATTCTTTTCCTTTTATCAAACAATGTCCAGAATCCAGTTCTCTTGTGATGAGATGAAACATACAATGTAATTTGTGGAAAATTTCTAATTCATTAGAAAAAAAACACCATCATCCAACTCAAAAGTGTAACACTGCTCACATATACAGTGCTTTATTCTGATCGTGAGTGTTTTAAGTGCATTTGCAACTAAGCTGGCCAGTAATGTCCCTGTGGGTCCTTAAAACAAACATTCGGAAATGGTGAAAAACATGTAGATTATTTTAAGAGGTCTTGAATATGGGGATGGAAATCTGAGGTACAATTTACAAGTAAGGCGATGCAGTGGCGCAGTAGGTAGTGCTGTCGCCTCACAGCAAGAACGTCGCTGGGACGCAGGTTGAACCTCGGCTGGGCTGGGTCAGTTGGCGTTTCTGTGTGGAGTTTGCAAGTCTTCCCTGCATTCGCGTGGGTTTCCTCCGGGTGCTCCGGTTTCCCCCACAGTCTAATGACATGCAGTACAGGTGAATTGGGTAGGCTAAATTGTCCATAGTGTATGTGTGTGAATGAGTGTGTGGATGTTCCCAGAGATGGGTTGCGGCTGGAAGGGCATCCGCTGCGTAAAATCGTGCTGGATAAGTTGGCGGTTCATTTCGCTGTGGCAACCCCGGATTAATAAAGGGACTAAGCCGACAAGAAAATGAATGAATGAATGAATGAATTTACAAGTAATGTATAATGATTATAAAATTCAGAATAGGTTGTTTGCAATCTTGTGGTTCTGGTGACGTCTGAAATTAAGATATAGGGCAGGAAGTAAAAAAACTGAAAGGGAGACATAGAGGAATGTCCGTATTTTTGCGATTTATACCATATTTCAAAGGAGATATAAATGGAAAATAAGCACATACGTGGGCATGATCCTTATATCATGAAGAGGGGAGAGTTTTCTACTGAACTAAAATATATTTGTCATTGAGGCGGTATATACTGTATAAGCTATTACGTTACATAAAAAATACTATAGTCATACTATAGTGTTTGGAAGCATACTAGACAATTACTTGAATTAAACTGTCCTAAAAATTATATTGTCGCTGTGGTACAATACATCTGTAGTAATAAACAATTTCAATAGGCTTCAGTTTTCTGTGCTATAATTACACACAATCACAATGCACCACAGTTTACACTAACGGTACAGTATTTATTACAGTTTATTATGCTACACTATTCTGTAGCATTCATTATCAAAGAGTTGTCCACATTATACACTTTACTATGTACTTCAAAAACATGTTTATTATAAATTACTATAGTTTTTCCCCATGCGGATATCTTCCAGACATCACGAAATAACAGACGGGGAAAAGTGGTCCACAATAATAACCGCCTAGTTTTGTCGCAAGGATTGTGTTTATTTTTTGTTCAGTAGATGAACTTAGAATAAACATTCTGAAATGGTGAAAAACATTTACATTTTTTGAAAGGTCTTAAATACGGCAAAGCAAAAATTAATCATAAGAAATAATAATAATAATAATAATAATAATAATAATAATAATATTAACAATAATAATAACAATAATAATAATAATAATAAAGATAATAAATAAAAAATAATAAAATAAAAATAATAAAATAAAAAATAATTAAATTAAAATAAATTAAATTAAATTAAATTAAATTAAATTAAATTAAATTAAATTAAATTAAATTAAATTAAACACTATTAAATGATTTAAAACAAGCAAAACTGATACAACTCACCTGTGGGACAACAAATAATGTAAAAAAAAATCTCAAATGCTAAAATAACTAATAGGAAAGAAAAAAAGAAATAACCCAATTCACAACATCCTATCACAGTGTGTGAATGCAATGGACAGACGGTGAAGCTGCACTTCTGCTGTCCTGAATAATAATGGAGAAATTCATTTGATGATGAAATTCTCCAATCCAGCAGGACTTGTTCCAGAAGATGAAGACCTCCTGACCCTACCCTCGCTCCGCATTACCCACAAATCCAGCATCTGGTGAACCCAGATCAAGCTCTTCTGGACAGACGGGTCATCTCTAATTCATCAGCACGGAGAGGGACTTTATTCAGTGCTAAAGGCTACACGCTCCTTTATGTGAGGAAATAGCTCACTGTGAAAGAAGCAGGTGTAATGCAATTAAAAAACACAAGCGTAACGTACAGTAGCAGTGTAATGTAGATCATTATGTTCATGCTGATGTAAAACAAGCACTGCTGTGATGGGAATTGTGGGATTGGAAGTTGCAGAACCACACAGGGACAAAAATGTTTCTCTGTAAAGGGCTACCAGCTGATATTACAGCAGTACATGACGTAAAGCTGTTTGCATTAATGGTTAAATGTTGGTTTAGAGAAGACAGAGCTGTACATACAGTTGAAAGCAAAATTGTATTTTAATTGTATTACTTTTCAGTTATTTCCCAAGTGCTGTATAACAAACAGATTTTACTAAACACATTTTTAAACATACTAGTTTACATACTAGTAATTTCTAATGACTGATTTATTTTATCTTTGCAATGATGACATCACATAATATTTTGCTAGTTACTGTATTTTGCAAAATGATAGCATTCAGCTTAGAGTGCAATTTATAGACTTAACTAGGTTAATTAGGTTAACTAGTCAAGTCATTTGTTTTGTAGATAATCAAGAAAGATAATCATAAAGGGCACCTATTTTACCCCTTTTACAAGATGTAAGATAAGACTTTGGTGTCTCCAGAATGTGTCTGTAAAGTTTCAGCTTAAAATACTCATCAGATTATTTATTATAGCCTCCAGAAATCTGCCCATTTTGGTGTCTGAGTACAGTGCAGCTGTTTTTGTTGCCTGTGGCTTTAAATGCAAATGAGCTGCTTCTCCCCGCCCACCGCTTTGTATCAGATAAACAGCAGTCAGTGATAGAGACAGACTCTGATGAAGCTGAAATGCAGCTCATTAGTCAAAAATACCAAGTAAGTTTATTTGATGTATTTGTGGTGGAGTTTGTTCAAGCCTTTCTGAAATGATGAGTCTCACACAAATGCCATTTGCAGTACACCTACATTAGCATTTACTGACACCGTGCGGCCGTGGTGATTATAGCGGTTAAGAATTACATAGTGATTTTACTGTCTTTATTATAAACATGTTCTGTTTTAAAAATGTTTTAAACTTGTAAAGCTTATAAAAATGATGGAGTTGGAACAGATATTTTAATCACAGTTTCTTTGCAAAAAAAAAAAGTTCTGTGGACATGTGTATTCATGCCTTATAGAAACATGGCGCCTGTCAATCAAACAGTGGGCGGGGAAAACTGCACTTCTATGTCACGTTGCGTTAGGCCTCAATACCAATGGGATCACTGGGTCCTATTTTAACTTCAGGAAATAAAATATAAAAGACCTGTTGGGTTTATATCACTCCAATTTGACTGTGAACACTATACCTACACACAGTTCTGTCCAAACAGCTTACAAAAGTTGATTTTCATCATAGGTGCCCTTTAAAGGGACTAATAATAGTGACCAAAAATAATAATGACCTTAAAAATAGTTGTTGTTTTTTTTTAAATAAGATTTTCTGCTGAATAAAAAATATATAATTATAAATACTGTCAAAATGTGTTTGCTCTTATAAACATTACTTGAGAAATATTTGAAAATATTTAATTATTTAATTAATTTACAGTAGCCTTCAATTGCATGTCTAGTTTTAATATTGTACTATTTTAAATATTTATCTATTTGCTTCCAGGGTTATAAGTGTCCTTGTAATATGTGTTTAGGGTTGTTTCAAATCTACATATGTGTGAATCTGTGTCATTTTAAAATATAGTAGAATTATCTGTCTTGTTTATTAAAAAAAAAAAAAAAGGCTATATTCTGTACTGCATAAACAAGACATATTGTCTGTGTTCAGCTGGACTAATGCAAGTTTTTGGCTAAACTTGCAAATACAGAAATTGTATGTGATTAACTGATGTGATTAATTAAGGAAATATGGAACTTTAGGGGTGACACGGTGGCTCAGTGGTTAGCACTGTTGCCTCACAGCAAGAAGGTCTCTGGTTCGAGTCCCAGTTGGTATTTCTGTGAGGAGTTTGCATGTTCACCCCCTTGTTGGCAAGGGGGTTTCCTTCGGGTGCTCCGGTTTCCCCCACAGTACAAACACATGCGCTATAGGGGAATTGAATGTGTGTGAATGAGTGTGTATGGATGTTTCCCAGTACTTGGGTTGCAGCTGGAAGGGCATCCGCTGTGTAAAACATATGCTGGATAAGTTGGTGGCTCATTCCGCTGTGGCTACTCCTAATGAATAAAGGGACTAAGCCGAAGGAAATGAGGAAATGGAACTTTAGACCTCTTTGGTGTTTATGTTTTCATAAGTTGTAATAAGGCATATTTCACATCTCTAGCCTTTTATAAATGATCAGCTGACAATATGAAGGATTTTGATTGCAAAATAAGAGTTCTGGTTATTCAATAAAAGTCTGTGTCATCATATTTATGTGTTTGTCACACTTTAAAGGGCCACGAAACCCCCTGTCTCAGCAGGGTGTTATCTTACCTCTATTTTGAAAAAAGGAAGGAAAGTTGGGCGTGTCCAGCTCTGGGAGTGTGGGAGTGTCGGGGGAGGGAAAGAGGATAAGATTTTGCATAGAAGGGAGTTAACATTTGGGCACGCGCTAAGTTTGACAGGAAAAACAAACACACAGAGGCTGATTTGATACCGCGAATAAGAGAAAAAAATCCTCCGCATTTCTCTGTAACTTATGTACTCGGTAGGTAGCGTCAGAAAGCCGTGTGTGTATAGACTATCCTGTCACAAATTGCAGCGAAAATCCTGCACGACGGGAATAGTTTGTGTTTACATGTTTACACTCGGAGAGCAGCATTTAAACAAAGGGCACTGCACTGCAAACACTTACCAAATCTGTAGACAGACAATCAAACTGGAGCTGTGTCTTTTTATTAAAAGTAGACGAGCGGCAAATCCGGATTTCACCATTTCCAGATACGAAAAGCTCTCGGGTAAAAATGTTCCTTACAAACGCGTTTCTGTCGCGTGTCGCGTGCACTGTAATCCACACGTGAGTCCAGCTGCTCTCTCATAAAGGGAAAATGAAAACAAAACCTTCGTTGCAACACACTAATAACACCTACGACTCTTGTCTTGAAATTCTTGTACTTTCACTTGTTTTGGCAACACAACGTGGCGTCTCTCTGCCGTCTGAACAGTGTAAACAGGTAAACAGTCTCCGGAGCTATCATGCATATTAATGAAGTTTCGCGTCATACACAATAGAGCGCGCTGATTGGTTTGAAGCACGTCTTTCTCATGAATTAATACTGCACCCTCAGATACGTAAGAACGTCCTAGAAAAGACAGACAGCCATTCTCCGGCTGGATTTACACATAAGTATCTCATGGCCGTGACGTAGCTTCAAAAATTCGTTTCAAACCGGAAGAACGAATTTGCTCAAAATAACGCAAAAACAACCAATTTTCACTTTTTAGTGCAATATATGTGTCCTAATAGTGTTTATAGCAGCGTGGGACACAGATATGACTGTCAACAGCTCAAAAAATGTGTTTTGGTGTTTCGTGACCCTTTAATGTTGGCTTTGAGTGGAGTGGCCTAGTCAATGTCCTGACCTGAAACCAGTTAAGATGCTGTGGCATAAAAAGGTGGTTCATGCTCAAAAACCTTCATTGATGTGTAATCTTTGACTAATATTTAAATGTGTTCGATGATCTGAAATATTAAAGTATGACAAACATAAGGAATCAGTAAGGAAGAAACACTTTTTCACACCAGTACCTAAACAGTGACAAGTACCTATTTGCATATAAATGTGTAAATATTTTTATATAGACACGTAGATGTAAAAAATAGAGACGTTTATTTTTTAACATTTGATTTTTGTTAGAATTAATGAATAAATTATAAACACCAAATTGAAAAGTACTATGCTATGCAGGGTTTCAAGCATATTTTTTTTTCTATTCTACATTGATTTATGACCAAGGCGAGAGTGAGAAAGAGGAAGAAGAAGGAGAAAAAGCAACAAGCTGTGATTGTAAATGAAAGGAAAGTCTCCTGGCTTTTGCAGAAAACCTTGTGAGTTGTTTAAAATGCACACTTTGGCATGCTCAACATGGTTAATAAAGAGAAAATAGCCAAGCTTAATTAAGTAGCTTACTCAAGGTCTATAAAAAAGCCACAACATTATGCAAATAGAATGGAGGCGATATCGAACTGAGGGAAGGCAACTAAACAATTAGAGCCAATAAAAGCGAAGGGGAAATGAAAGATTAAATGGATATTTAAGATGGCAATAAAGACATAATTGCCTAGAACTTTGTGATAAGCCAGTGCAGACGACTATCACAGGATGAGAAACACAAAGACATGCTGGACTAGAGTTATCTTTGAGTATCTTCTGCTCTAGGCTATGCTAAACAAAACACTGCTCAAAACACCACAACCTACAAACACTGCATACAATGTCAACTACTGTACTTAACACTCGCACAAATTAATTCACTATTTAATAGTAAATGCACTGTGCTTTACTGGATTATTCAAAATGTATAATATGACAAACCTGGTTTAGACACATGCCTAGTGTGCAAAATTTTAGAAAAATGTGTAGTCTTTAAA